>JAZHYW010015607.1:0-14350 GCA_037355805.1 Ixodes ricinus
TACATCTCCTATAGACGAGTCTACACACTGGCGATCGCTCCCACTGCGGTGGCGCTGCTCTCGGTATCGCGCGCATGCGCAAACGCTGTTATTCCTCCCGAATTTGGTCTCTGCGCACGCGCAGTGCCCACGCCTGCTGACGGGCAGCGGGCCTTGTTCGTAAGCATTGCGTTGGTGTATATCAGAGAACAATTTATACAAGCCTGACATTCTCGCAAACATGCGTTTGCTGGAGCCCGCACTATTGAGCCAGCTGGGCGCACGGCTGGCGGCGGCGCGAGCTTGCGCCATGGGGGGAACGTGATGCGTGCTCGAGCCATCTCACCGTGAACCAATCGGCTTCGGCCACCAACGGGTGCGTGTCGCCGCCATCTATTTGGTTGAACTAACGCCTTGTTCAAGCTGGCTGCCGACGGGACCGCGGCCTTAATTCGCCTATTATGTTAAAAATACGTCTGACTTTTTTTTTCTTTTGCCCCCATCGTTTAATGTGTTTCTACCGAGTCTCTCGCTTCGGTTGGAGTGAACGCAATGCAAATTTTAAATCAAAAAATGGGCCAGAAACTTTTGCAGGGCCCCTCAGAAGTCCAGACGCAGCCGATGCAACAAGCGCGAGCATGTGTCCTGACCAGTGCTTTGCACTGCAGCGAGCGAGCGTGCTCGGCAAGAACGCTGAAAGCCCGGAGCTCTCTGTAGCTTCTGCTACGCTCACACTTAATGTGAAACCGAGTATGGTGTTGAGAGCATCACATTTCACCAGAAAACTGAACTGCTTTCAACATGGTTTGCACGTGACATCATCGCACTATATTCTAGTGGTCAGAGATTTATTTTTGCTGAGAAAATCAAAGTCCGGGGTGCACAATGCTTGCTGCAGAAGGTTCGCGCTTAGTGCAACTAATGTATTCACAAACAAAATTATTCTTGCTTGGCGCGGCGTCGTGAAACACGGCGCAAGTGGCTACCACGACAGCGCGCTTTCTAGCAGGGGCGATTTTGCAAACGAAGTCAGTTTTGCCGGATCACGCTGTCTGTTCTGCGCCCAACATGCGGAGCAAAAGAACCTTTACAACACAGTATGTTTTTAAAAACTCTCGCCCCCCCCCCCCCCCCTTTCCTCCCCCTGTCCCTCTTTTCATTTGACGCTACCTCCAGAGAAATGCTTTTACTTCTGGGAGACTCCCTTCTCCGTTTGGGGTGTGTTAATTTGAAAATTATATTTGTGTCATTTGTCAACAGTAATGCGCTTCACATTTATTTTATTTTGCAACCCATTACACTGCGGAAGCTTAATTAAAAAATGTGAGAATCTTAGCGGCTGGACTCGAGGTCACTACAATTCTTCTTTTCAGGTATCCCTGCCGTCCAGACTTGTAGTTTCATTTATCGTCCGATTATTAAGCCATGTTTAGTTTCTTCAATGCTTCTATTCTCGGGCGCAACTTTCACGAGTACAGTTCAGCAATAGCGATATCCATGTTTGGCTGCCTCAATGTTGTGTACATGTAAAATTGGTTCATGCAACAGTTTTTGCACTTTCAGTAAATACCCCAGGCAGCTAATCCCTGACATTGATAGCGTGAAAGAACATCCATCAGTTTTCCTCTCTGCTCTATGGCAGACGCAGTAGAACTAAAGGGAAAAAAACAGCTTCCCTCCTAGACTTGCTATTAGAACAAGCGGCGATGGGTTCTGACGCTAATTGCATACCGCCGGTGTTAGATTTCAGCTATTCTCATCTTTGATTGAACACGGAAGGCCAAAACGAATGTTTGGCGATGCTGGTTGTCAAGAACCCAAGCACTCTACTCATGCTCATGAAGATGGAGTCGTCAAAATGTCGGCGGACTTGGCGGTGAGAAGTGGTGATGGCATGTGACGTCACGGTGTGAACAACGCTTAATGCATCTCATAGTCCATTGCAATTTGAGAAAGTAGGGTGGAAGGTAAGGAAGGCCGGGGAGGAAGAAGCAGACGGAACTCTGGAGAAGAAGGGGGAAACGTCCTTCTTCTCTCCAGCTTCAGCGCTGCTTCCTCCGCCCCGGCCTTCGCTCCGCTGCCCTTCCTTCTTCGAGGATTACAACGGATTATAGTGACGAACTCAATTTAAGTCGACTTGACCCGGCGCGACGCGACCGCGCCAGAAGGCCACGTGACGTGACATTATTTGGCAGCATATTTTGACACCATGACGTCATGTGACACCGTGACACATGATTAGTCGTAGTGTCAATACAAAAGCGCCATGAAAGCCACAGTTTTCTCCGCATTGCATTTCCCGGAAAATGACAATTTGATCACTACATAGAAATATAGCTGCCACTTTTCTTCTCGAACACTCATTTTGTAATTTAAAAAAATCATCGTGAACCGTTCTGAACCGGTTACCGTTACATCTTTTCCGGTTCGGATTCCGGTTCAGTTCCAAGATGGCGGCGAAGATTTTGGTTCGGTTCAGTTCCGGCTTCGGCTAAAAATAACGGTTCTGTTCCGGTTTTTTGGTTCCGGTTCCGGTACTGGTTCGACACTCTGTGGATGTCATCGCGCTCTTAGCCTGGGCCTTCTCCGAGCGCTTGCGCAGAGTGGGCCGTTTATAACGAAAATACAGCCACCAGGATCAAAATACAAACGTGCGATTGTCACTTACGGATGTGGCAAGATCTGGCTATTCTGCCTATTTTTGAACACGACGGGAATATTTCAAATTTCTGTATTTGAAGTATCCCTTTAATATATCATTTCCGATCTTTCCAAGCGCGCGAGGAATTGTGGGAGAGACTGTCCCTCGCCTGGCCGCTCTGCCTTGAGATCGCATTGCATTGTCGCTTGCCTCCTCTTAATCCTTTTTGTTTCGATTCCATTAGCTATTTTTATTCCATACCAGTGTATTTTTTATTGCTTCTGAGTGCTTCTATTTTCTTCTGCTCTCGATGCTTCTTATATATATATATATATATATATATATATATATATATATATATATATATATATATCACTGTGTCAGAACCGGTCATTATTTCGGTTCGGTTCCGGGTTCTCGGGTTCAGTAGCATTGTATTTTGTTCCGGTTCAGTTCCGGCTTAGGGTAGCGCAGATAATATCCCTCCGGTTACCGGTTTTAATAGGCGCGAAGCTGGTTCAGACCGGTCCTCAACTCGACCTTTGAATATTGACAGAGCACTACTTGCAGCCCGTTTCTGGAAGTACGAAGTATTACTTACAATAGACCCATCCCAAAACTACCACTTAAGCCAGATCTGAAAACCTCTGCACAGTGACGTCCGCAAAAGACACCATTAAATGTGGCAAGACTATTACTTCTATAATACTGTTCCCAAGTGAACTATTTATGAGTGATCGGCTTCCATTTTAATGGCGTCTTTTGCACACGCAGTTGTGCGGTATTTCAAACTCTGACAAAAGAGGGCGTAACTTCAGGGATGAGCCTTCAGACCTTCCCAAAAAGATCTTATGGCCGGTGCCATCTTTAGGTGTTCGAGCTGCATAGCGCGTGCGCACTGCCAAGCTTTCCTAAGCGACAGAACACGCACGTGCGTGCTGGAGTCTGTGAGGGTCACAGGCTGGTTTGTGATTTTGTGAACAGTGATAAGGTCTCTATACACCTTTTTTGTTTAGCCTCGCGCCCAGCCACGTTGTCCCCATATCCGGTATGCACGTTCTGAAAAAAAAAGCGAGATTGACAGCCCCGAGACAAGCCGAAAAGTATAGAAGGGTCATGCCGGGGACAGACTGACCTGGTTGCAAGTAAAATGTTAACACGTTCTACTGTCGGGGGCGAGAGAGAGCGATGTTTTCACGCATGCCTGGAGAGTTCTAGGAATTAAAGATGGCGGCGCCCACGTAGTAAAGGCGGCAGAGTCAGCGAGCAACGGTTTCTGGCAGCTATGCAGTGGAGGGTACATGCACGCGTTCCACTCTCCCATGGCTGTGAGGCGCTGAATAAGCTGTGCGCATGCTCTCCTTCTTTCCATTGCATTGCCAAGAAAACGTTGCTCGCCGAGAGTACAGCTGGATTGCTTACCCTCTATATGTTTTGTTTGTTTTTCCTCTCGGAACACACGTATTTTTACGACAACCTACCTGTTTTTTTCGGCGTGCCCGGTAACATGTCGTAGCTTGCCCCGGTGTGGCTAAACGAGAGGAAACGATTGTAGCCGTAAAACACCGTAACAGGAGACGTCGAGTGCACATTTGCAGGTGGCTTATCGAATCCCATTAAGCTGTAGTCGTGTGCACATCGGCCAGACTGGCCGGATGTGTCAATGACCAGGCGCGTGAGCACGAGCGTGTAATAAAATGTGACTACATCTTGACAGCTTTTCGGGTTCCGGCAAAAAAAAACGCTGTTCGTAAAGATTCCTTTTTTGGCAATGATCACGTCTTGTCGCTTTGACTTTTTATCGCAAACAACGCTCTGTGCAGGGGAATCCGGTCTGAGGGGACTCTGTGAGCCAGTTACATAGCATGAATTGTTAACGTAAGTTTAAGCGATAATATTATAGCTGTAACTCACATCTGAAGCCGTCAGCCACTGAACAAAGTTCCGGTAACGCCGCCCACAGCGAAGGATGTTTTTCAAATGCCTCGGTGTTGAAGAGGAATTCAAACAGCAACGAGACAATTGTTTAACAGGCAGACATATGTTGGCCGCGCTGAGTCTGACAAACCTACAAAAATTGTACTAAAATATCATCCTCCTCCGGCCTCCTTCCAAGGCGTGGCGCGTCGACGAATCATCGCCGAGTAGCGTTGCCTCCACCAACCCATTTTTTTTTTTCTGTAGGGTAACATTTTAGAGCACGATAAAGAAAAGATTGACTTTTCATTGAAATGGACCAACAGGCTTTGCCTGCAAACTCTACTGCCGATGGAGCCCAGTCCTGTTCTTCCTTTGTCGCTGCACTCCAAGCTGCAGTCACCTGGTGCGCTCTCGCTGCTCGACTGGGCTGAAATGGCTCGTCAACTGCAACTCCGGTCGATCTTGAGATAAAACATTCGCGAACGCGTAGGCCTCCGTCCCTAGAGTGGCGCAATCACGCCGGACACTCGGACATTTCACGTTGGCCAAGCGGCCAAGCGGTGTTTCGAAATCGTTTCCCTCGCTACCGCGCCGCCATTTTTCTATCCAAGAAACAAAGGAAAGTTTAACCTTTCCAGATGCTTTAGTAGAGTGCTGAGAACTGAGCGAACTCGCTGACCGCATGGATGCTCTTTGTGTCGCTGCTTTCGATGAGGATGTGCTTTTTTATTCCGTGGGCGCACAAAAACAGAATGTGAAAACATCTGACAGTATGTAGGATTAGTCTTGGCAATATAAGAAAAAAATATCGCTCCACAACTTTTCCTTGTAAGACCCAACCCCTATTGACAACAATTGGCCCTGAACCGCTTATGGTAGAACCGATAACCGCCACATCAGATTGTTGGTTTCGTTCCGGTCCGGGTTCAATATGAAGCGTTCGATTTCGCGGTTTCGGTTTTGTACCGGTTCGGTCAGCAGGGTCAACGGTTTTGTTCCGGTTTCTCGGTTCGGGCTCGGGTTCGGCTCCGACACCCTGATGTATGCTGGTATACAGCATCGGTGTCTTTATTTTTGCCTTTTTCGACTGGGAGTGCCGACGAACAACACACCGCTTCGCGACGTGTGTTGTCCGTCAAGCCGTTCAATTAGTGTAGAGAGCAAAACAACTGACGGGAAGTTCAACAACTGACGGGAAGTTCACCAACTTTATCTTGTGCAGCAAAAGATAAACTGTCTAAGGACCCCGTTCTCCCTCTGTATCCGTAATTGAATTGCTTCTAATTGGCACAAGGGAGTCCAACGCTCTTGTTCACATCCCTTTAGAACAAAACGCCCTCTGCCACCGAAGATAACCACCCTCGCAATTCCCTCTCCACGTGGGACGGCTATAAAATTCCACAGTGCATTTCTTTTCGAGTCATTCGATCTCTGTCCTCTGCCAAGTTCTAGTTAACACTGTTTGTCTGTGTTGTGAAGACTTGGTTCATTTTGTCGTCACGATGAGGATCGCTTGCATTTTGATGGGACTCGCGGTCCTGGTCGCCCTTGCCGAATCATCACGTTCATCACGTAATAGAGCCGGTGAGTTTCTTCGCGTTTTCCGTGCCCTGCAACCATCTGCGAGCTTGAACAGACATATACCCGAATGGTTTAGGGTTCAAGACCGAGGCTTGAGTCTAGCCGGTCATTAGCTTTCTTTGTTAATCCTTCCTGGTTCTGGAAAGCACTATATTTAGTTCCATCTTGCAGTGAACCGCAGCGGACGTTACGAGCCATTATAGAGCCAATCCAATGCCGCACGAGTGTCACGTAACATTCGAATGGAGAACATCAACGCGCAGGGCGCATAGTCACATGATGCCTTCATAGCGCTGGATTGGCTGGGATGGCTCGTAGCGTCCGCGTTCAATGAAGGTTTAGCAACGTTCTCCCTATTGAATGCCACAAAACTCCGAGTAGCATTGAAACCCTCAAGTCCATGTTTAGAGTATGGCGTCAAAAAGGTAGACCTATATCATAAAAAAATGACGCGCTATAAAGGCTGAGTTGAAGGCTGATTAGGCTCACTCAAAAAGTAAACTATAAATGTGAACAGAAAAAAAAAGAAACTGGGATGGACTCGAAAACAATTAGCGTGCACGCACACTTGAATTGGACGCTTTATGAGACATCAATGTTTGAATATCAGCGTGTGTTTGTTTGCCCCTTTGTTAACTCAAACGTTTGAAATATTGCGGGTATATCATTTTTCTCAAAACAAGCGGACGTACCTTTGTCACATGAGGCCCTTGAGTGCAGTATGCTAGAGAAGTTAAACCGTCCCAGCATTTCTCAATAATAAAAAAAAATTACTGAAACGTCTGCATGATCATTTGGGTTGTTCGGGAAGGTGAACTTGACAATATTTTCATTAATTTTTACATTTATTAATGTTTGGGGCTTACGTTCTTCCTAAAGAACTGTGAATAGGCTTCGTATTGTATTTTTATGTTTATTATTATCATTAATAAATTAGCATGCTTCTGGAACGCGTATGTTGTCATATGAGCAAAATGTATTTTTCGTCTTTTAAATTAGGGTGAACGAATATAGTTTTATTTTAGGTGAATGCATGACTCAGCAGTTTCACTCTGGAAAAAAATTAGCTTCACATGATCCCCTATGAGAATATGAGTCTTTGTACTCATTGATGTCTGTTTCTGTGTATGTTATTGTTGGGGTCTCTATGCTTTCACAGTAAAACACTGCACGCAGCTCCACCACTTTTCGGCCGAAGAAACTGCCACGGTAATGTTTAGTAACTCGTTAAATCAATTTCGATTGAAGAATAAACTTCCAGCGAAACACACTAATACGAAATTCGCATTTCAGGTGGAAAGAGTTGAGGAACTGCAGACGAGCGGCCGGGCTCGTATCGTAAGTTAAACTCCCGACTATTAGATTCGAGTTGAGTATAGTAGGATACATTCTGATCCTAACTGATTTCATATCTGTAGATTTTTTACGTGAATTTTTGTTCTTTTCAATAGTTACAAAAACCGTCCGACAAGACGCGGAAAAACGTGGCTCTTGTATACAATTATCTTGTCCGCCTCTAGATTAATTATATATAGTAAGACCGTTTAAGAGAAACTCGGGATTATTTTAATGTTGTGAATAAAAGGTACGGAAGAAAGTGTGGTCACAACTAAAGTTTCGAATAAGTTAGCCTAAAATCAAACAGTATATATATATTACATAAAAGCATTGTACGTTTCTTTCGATGTGGTCAAGCATTGTCAATGAAGACTCCCAAAATACAACGCTCGGCATACATTAAGAGCCTGATTGCTCTAAATATGCTAGACAATTCAGTATCCGAATACTTCATTCGTGTTGCTGACTTATCTAAACCTATGCGTTATCGGTAAAAAGAAGCATAAGGACAAGAACTACAGGAAACAGCATGGGTGTCTTGAAGGTGTGATGCTTACTTTTTATCTTCTTGTTTCAGCGAAACCAACAGGACATTAACCGACTTATTGTAAGTCACGCATTTTTTTTCACATGTCTTCATTAGGTTTCGGAAGTATCATTTTGAAATTCTAATTAACGCAGCACGCGTTCCCGTAGAACTCGAAGTAGTAAATTAATGGCTCTAAAATTTATGTAGAACTTCTCAAAATACGAGAGACAATTAGAAAGGTTGTTTTATACTATGCGCAATGACTCTATGGCACTTGCCTGTTACAAAACTAAAGGAACACTTCTTGCTATAGACTCGCAGTAAACAGGGAAGTGTGCCGTGGCAATAGGATAAAATTCGAATGTAATTGGTGAGTAAATGATGCTCAAGGTTGACCTTAGTTTCTACTTTTTTTTTTGTGAAACATAGCTTAGATATAAAGGCGGCAAAAACGAAAAGACGCTTTGTTTTTGTTTTGTTTTTTTCGGTGACTCTATGAGTTCATGTATGTGCATACGCACGAATATGTGAAGGATAAGCTTCCGAGTGTCGCTTTTATTTCAACGGACGGAGCTGATCTAGAACCTAAAGAAATCACCACCGCAAGCGTTACCTCAAAGAAATCGTCATAGTTGACTCAAGTCCTTAAGTTGCATCAACTAATTAATAAGCACTAAAAAGTAGACATCTTTGAAATATTTGCTTTCTCTTCAAGATATACCACTATATCATAGACGCATGAACTAACACTAACTCATTTTCGCTCACGCAAAACTGTTTTAAGTGCCTTTTTTTCCGAGACAATTAAGAGACTGCAATAACCTTCCTAATAGTGTCGTTTTGTAACCACCATTGTCATTATTCCCATTCTATCTTGCCTAATCAATCTTTTTTTATGGTACCAATTTTCGTGTTGTTTCATTCTAGAACTTATTTACATTTTTTTTTTTTGCCATTCATAACCATAATTGTAACCCGCTTTTGTTAAAATCGCACCTGGGCGTTTTCAGATAAGCTCGAACAACCATGTCCGGTGACCATTTTTAATTTCAATGAAAAATGGCTTCCCCAAAAAACTGTTCTGGCTACGGGTCTTGAAATATATTCGCTGACAAATTAGGTATAGGAAGGATTGACAAAAGGTATTTATCACCGAGCATTAGGGTAGTTATTTTGACAAACAAAAATCGCAAACACGGCACGGCACATTGCACAATAATGCTATGGATTAAAGAATATTTTTCCCCGTAAAAAGCTAAGGTCTTCAAACTTTGCCAGTGTGTTGCCCTGTATATATTTCATCTTTGCGTAAAAAATTGTTGTCCTGGTTAGCGGGAGAAATTCACAAGAATTGCTCACACAGGGGCATTTAACTAGAACGCATTATTTTGAAAATCATTTTAAAAAAAGGCCATCCTTAATTTTCTTTAAACTCCTTGAAATTAACGTTTATAATATGTACTAACAGAGTCTGCAAAAACATGATGGAATATTTGCGTGGCTTTTAAGTCATAAAGCAAGAAACATGGCCAAATTGACGCTACGCGGTTGCCATAAATGGGGCGTGCACAAGGGCGTTCTTCACAATTTCATTATTATTAAAACGTGTAAAAATGCTACAGGGTGGTCAGGAAAAGACAAATTGAAAGCACAGAGGTTTACGGTAGTTTTGAAGGGAAAATTTGTAATACATTTTCGTACAACCGACCCAAAAATGCCCCTGGGATGGAGCGATCGATGTACGCCACCCTGTAACATGCTTCGCGGTGCCTGTTTCTACAGCCGGCGCATAGCGTCTCCGTTTACGCGACGTAAAGAAGCAACCGGAACGACTCTGCAAACAGATCAGCCTACAACCTTGGCGGTATCATGATATAGGCAGTAGGGCGCGGCAGAACCTGAACCTGCGCCGCCTGTGAGCGCCAATAGATCTGCCGCCGTGGAGGGTAGCACAACGCGTAGAAAATAAAGATACACAAAAGAAGGAAAAATAATTGCGATTGAATGAGATTGTCTGTAACTTAATTTATAAGACAACGGTCTGGAGAATCGTAAAATCCAATTTGGGTATGCCCATGTGACCTACTATACGAGCTGCAGAGCCACAAATACAAATACACAGCAAAATATATTTTTGTCATCAAAATTAAAAATGGTCACCGGACATGGTTGTTCGATCTTATCTGAAAACGCCCACCTACAATCTAAAGTATTCATTTATAAAATTCAATTATAGTTATATAATTTATTATAAAACGCACATTATTCATTTATTTTATTTTTCTAAGATCGTGTCGTTTTTTATTTGTGAACATGTAGGATCAGGAAGCGCCCAGCCGAGCCGTCGCCAACTCCCTCAAGCGGAAAGTTGGAAACTTTATGGTAAGTTACGCATACTCTTGCACAGCGTTGTAGGTGTTACAAAGAAAAAGTAACGAAATACGTTACATGTTACTTAAAAGCAGATGGAACGCGTTACCAACCTACGATGCTTCAAAATAATGGGAACGCGTTTCGAATAAAAAGTAACGCACGTTACTTTTCCGTTACCGTTAATATTTATAAATTAAAACATTTTACTGTTTCCACGTTACAACTATACATAAGCGCCATATTTCAACAAACATTGTGGAGTTTTTTGAAAAAGAGGCAAAGTTTTCTAAGGCATGTGGAATGAATGCAAGAATTCATAAAACTTGGCGCTATAAAAAACACGAAAAAATTTTGTGTCATGAAGTCTTGGGAGGAAGATGCAAGGAGTAACATGAGTACGTCCCCCGTTACACGAAATAAGTAATTTTGGGTACGTTATTCGTTACTACTGCAGAAAATGTAACCCGTCACCGGTAAAGCCGTTACTTGTAACGCGTTCCCGCTAAAACTGCTCTTGTACGTGCTTTCACCTCCCATGATCGCTGTTTGTTGCTACCTCACATCTCATAAAGATCGCATGCAGCTTTTCACTAAAAAATCTGATGAAACTTAGTTTCCCGACATCGTAGACAAAACAATCTCTCTCCTGCTATCCACGTTCAGATTTCCAAACACTTGACACAGTACGTTAATGTGTACAGCACGAACAAGGGTATACGTACATACACATTTTTCCCGCTTCTCTCACGTTGACTCCAACCTGATGTCTGTGGAACCGACTCACACATGCATCGCTGGGAATTTAAACACCGCGCTTGATATAAGTTACAGTTTAAAGTTCCCAATTTCCAAAAATGTTTGTGGTTTCCCTGGCAAAAAGCAGTGAGAGCAGCTTGAGGAGGCCAGGGAGCCATATTGCAAGGCGACAACGACAAATGGAAGAAAGCACAAACCCATAACAATGAACACTATTCGCTCTGGTGTATTCAAGGGTTTAATTACATTTTTAAACATCAAATAACTACTAAAACTTAAATTATTATGAAACGTTTACTCTAATGTCCTAAAACGTCAAGGATTATCATAAACTCCATTTATTAAAATATATAAGATGTGTCTCCTATTTACACGTTTTTACCTTTTCAGGCGTGCGTGTTAATTCAAGGCGAGATGATCTTTGGACTGGGCCCTGGTCGTTAACGATCATCACCATCTTGCTACGAGCCGACGACGGCCTTATCACTTCGCACTTTCGCAATAAACCTTCTGATTTGGCTTACTCGCTACATTTTGCCCTCTTCTTTAATCGTGCGCAAAATGTTAAAGCGCTTTTGAAAGCATTATATTAAATATAGCACAAACACCATCAGATATCTTCCTTTTGCTCATACCCATGCAAGGAGATATTTATGAATAAAAAAATAGAAGTTCGCGAACATTGCACGAGCTTTATATTTTTTTATGTAGGACTTTTTTATTACTGGTCGGAAATTATTGAGAAATATAACACGCATGAGTTTCAAAACTTTGAGGCCTCTTTTGGATTTGAGATAAACTTCGAGCCGATGGCTGCCTCAAGTTTGTCTCAAATCATAATTTAATCAGGCGCTAACGAGAGTTATATCGCATATCTGTAGTTGGGTCTGTTGATATAAGATCATGCGCGCGTGTATGGTTGACGTTTTTCTTTTCATTCATATTTTTATATTACTCCCCAATGTATCGAGAGAACTAAATCACAAATACCTCCAAAAAATTAATTTGTTTTTCAAGAAAAACAGATCAAGACTTCATCACAGCAACAACCCCCTTTTGGCGTTTTGTCATTTTCGCTAAGTTTGACGGAACGTAATAGACGATCGAAGTGCAAATGATAAACAAACTCAAATATTTTTAATAGTAGTCCATAGTGCTAATATTGAGAACAATTTGTAAAATTCCTTAATTCACAAATCGCGCGTGAAAAATTCACAAACATGGCTTCTCTGACATTTTTAGTTTATGTTTTGGTGATTTCACACCAAATCGTGCGGCAAAAAGGAGGTCATGTCTCAAAAACGTTGCAATAGAAGATCTATGATGAGCAAATCAGTTCCTTTGACGAAACTAAAAACCTGTTTTTTTGTGTGTCATATTTTTTAGTTCTCTTTTTTTTTACTTCTAAAGGACCAAATTAGGATTTGGGGATTTGGGCGATCGTCACAGGTCGGCATGTTTGGGAGCTTCGACAGACTCAGATACCTTTCCACACAACAAACATATTTGACATGGCGTTTTAAACAACGTTAAATGCAAAAGATGTTCATTAAAAAAGTGTTGGTTTTATTCATTTTTGTACCAATCCAGAGCTTGGTTCCTTTGACGATAATTTAACAGGTTTGGATAAGAATAACTTTTGTAACATTCAATTTTGTTTACATATCTTGTATATCAAGCGAAAGCTTAACCAGGTACATATTAATCAAATACAATGTAGTTATAGACGAAATGTGTATTTCAGCAAAAAATGCCTTTAAATACAAGTTGGAACTTTAAAATTTTAAATTTTAACATCAGCTTTAACGAAAAGGGTTTCTTTTTAATACTTTCGTATTAAGAGCCCTTGAAATGGTCTACAATATCCCATAAAATGACGTGTAATAAATGGTTTTGACTTACAAATGCGCACACTTGAAAGGACGATATATTTAAAGTTATAGTTTAATGTGCAAAGCTAAGTTGTAGTCATTTGTTTTTGCCAGATTGTAAATTATTTGTTGGCACTTATATATAGTGTTGGTGGGATTCAATTTAACAAATAATTAAGCCTGGTATATGTATACTATAAAGGTTTTCATACACACGTCAAGCTTTTTTACTTTAAAAGTCGAAAAAATCACGAGCAAAGCAAAAAAGTTCCCCAAGTTGAGTAAATAAAATCAACAGTTTATAGATATTACCCTCTGAAAGTCTTACCTGTGTTACTGTGGCACCAGGGACTAATAAATTATTATTGCTGTTGCGCCTAGAGGCCTTGTGCGAAATTTCGTACTCTTCCAACTGCCGCTTCTCCACGCACGCTAAGCTCAAAAGCTGGACTCGTTTAACCCTTTCTATCTTTGTTTCTTCTTGTTTGAAAAAAAAAAAAAAGAAGAAAAGGTGCATAGACTGTGGGGAAATACATTGTTCTCCAAACCTAACACCGTTATGAGGAGATGGTCAGTTTGGGCAGTTTCTTGTACTATACCGAGAGCTACCGGTCTAATTACGTAGTGTCGTTTTGATCCCGTCACAACCTAGCATGGTGAAGACATTCCAGCTGCTGTAGTGATTTATTTAAATTTCAGTAGCCGGATAACCAAGTGACGACGTTGGGTAACCAAGTGACGACGTTAAGTTTGAAGAGCATTGAACATACAATTGCATAAAATATCTAATAACGCCGGTTCACAAGAACGTTTATTGTGACTACGAAGCAACGATAAAATGGGTTAAAGGTCCACTCTTAAGGCTTAGAAAGTGTTTAACAAAAAATTGAGGGACCGTTCCTTTTTCGAGCTTTCGTCCACAAGTTGCGTACCGAATGGTTGTGTTTCAGTTTACGCTAGTCACCGGGCGGAGACATGTTGACGCTTCGAACTGCTGCCGAGTGTCTATAGGTGCACTTAATGGATGTATTTATGGTGCCAAATATATGAAATCAGCACTCAGGTAGAAATTAAGAAAAGGAAATTATATGAGAACTTCTTTATAAAAAAAGTAGGAGTAACTGATGCCGGAAACTGGGGCAAAAATGTTGGTCTGGGAGGTATATTTCGAAGCGCACCATTTTTGACGGAGACAAAATAATTCAACATGTTTTAACGGAAAACATGTCGATGTGGTATAGAATACTTCACACCAATTTAAAATAATATAGTTACTTTTTCGTTAATGCGTTGAATTTGCGGAACTTTTTTTTATCTTGGAGACACGTTTGAAGCGTTGTCTATAATTTCGTTCTTAAACTA
>JAZHYW010015608.1:0-12180 GCA_037355805.1 Ixodes ricinus
CACTTCGGAAGCTACATTCGAGTCGCAAAAATTAGAACCCGCGAATAATTCCAAATTTTCAGCTTTGGTACGGTTCGCGAAAATTCGAGCCCGCGTAAATTAAGTCATTTAGAGCACTCTATCCACCAAATTTAGAGCACTCTATCTACCACCTTGCACGTGCTGGTCAAGACCGATGACTCTGCTGGGGCTGCGGGGACGGATCCCGCGGAGACTGATCGGTCACTGAAGCACAGAGTCACATAGTTCTTCATGGAGCTACCTGCTGCCTTCTTCATGTTCCCACTGTGCTTCGCACTTTTAATGTGGTTTTTGGTGCGGACTCGCCCATTGACGAGACGTCAAACGTCTTCCCTCAAGGTCTGCATTTTGCCCGATTCATGCTCCCTGGGTCCGACACAACCCAGTGTCTGTAGTCGTCATGACCCAACCACGACCGCTGGAAGTTGCACTTTCCGGGCATCGCACGCAGCTTAAACAACGTCCACCATGTGCTGCGTAAAGCAGACTCAAAACAAGGAAACCAGGGCTATAATAGCAAACACTACGCGAGTGAGCGACGGCGCAAGATCACAAGAAGCGGACGGGCGAGACCGGATCCGGAACCACCGGGACTGCTACCATTGTGGCCAGGCGCTTAACGTGTATCAACCAAATATGTCGAGTTGTATGCCATATAAGAAAATTCCCTCGTTTTAGTTTCAAATTTTTTTTAACATACACGTAAAAATCATGATTCTATTTTATTATTATAAAAAATGTAGCACCACTGACTATCATAGGGAAATTCAAGGGTTTTCAAGCACCGCTACAAATTCCAGGACTTTCAAGGTCTGGAAAATGGCATTTTCAAATTCAAGGGTTTTCAAGGTTTTCAAGCACCTGTGCGAACCCCGCCTCATATACGTGGGTGTCTGGGACAATCGGCGTAGAAGGTTCGTCGCTTATAACATTTGAACTTCGAACAAGCAAGAGGGTTCTTGAGTTCACCAGAATGACACATTTACAGAAACAACAAAAAGGTGCCTGCACGGCCAGGCATCATACCTCGGACCTTTGCAAGGCAAACAAGCACGACAATCACTCCGCCACAAGCGCGCCTGCTCGGAGACGCACGTGGCAATAGGAGCAGCCTCTGCCATTAACCGCATCTGACATGTACAGAGTGGTGGCCACCACCACGGCGCCTACCGACATGACATCACACGCAAACCTTGTATGCGTGCTACTGAAACTGTGTCATGTTGTCAGCCGTGCACCAGTCATCAGGTGAACTGCCACCCTGGATGGTGAGGGCCTGAACTGCCCCCAACTGCACTGTTTAGGACCTCTCGCCCACTCAGCAGGAGCAGCTGGTTGCATTGCACATGCTGCTGGAGTGCAACATGAATTCCCTAGCTTTAGAGAAGTGCAGTCAAGGTCCAAAATTGGCTGGCAAGCATTGTGTAGAGAACCGTGGAAAGAAAACCTGCATCATATGGCAATAATAAGTTATTTTAGGCCGAGTTTCTTCATCCTTGCTTTATTCAGTTACATCCAGAGCAGCTCGTGCTCACATCCTTTCTTGCTGGCTCAAGCACAATGTGGAAGAGCTGGACTTCCACAGCACCAAGTGCATTGATGGGAACAACAGTTAGCGTGTCATTGGAAATCAGCTATGACAGACAGTTATAGCAGAAAGGAAGGTGAATGCAGCAGTCTTGTGTTTTCCTTCCTTTTCCTTTTCTGACCTTCTGTTGGGTTTCGAAGTGACCGATTTCCACCAGCTTGTCCCTTTCCATTTTTTTATGTGATCGACAGAGCAGGCCTGTTTACTGCAAAGTAATTAGATCAAGCTAAATGCACATTGCTGAGGGCTGCCCGTCTCATAGGTTACGTGCTGTACTGGAAAACCCACAGCATGAGTGTGCTGGTCTGAGCACTTCCTTGGTTAGGAAGGTGCTCGCATAAACTAAACGTCTTTCCGAAGTCTCGCATTCTTGCTATTTCCAGTACTGCACGAGAGTTATGAGAGAAGGTTAAAGCAGTGGTATGCCATACACTACTGGGATTATATTGTTCTATGCAATTTCTCTAACATGCTGTTTAAAAATGTATGTATTTGTAAGCATTAGCCCCTTTTGTGTACTTTGGCTGCAGGCTCTGGTGGGACAAGCAGCTGCACATGCCCAGCAGTCATCTTCACTGACCACACTTGTGCTGCACCTCATGGTGGTGCAGAATTTTCATCTACAATAAAAATGCTCCCTATGCACTATTTTGCTTCTGTCATGATTTCAGTATAGCATGGAAACAAGATTTGCAGAAGTACCTTGGTCATACCCGACAAAATTGTCATACATGGAATAAAATTTTTAGGTCAGCAAATCTCGGTGCAATTGTTTATGTACCGACACTTGTACCGCAACTTCTGATGTCAATGTGAATTTCGTATACAAAGAACCAGAAATTTCCCAATTAATGGTGGTACGGTGGCTCCAATCATCCAGATGCCAGCAACCACAGTTAATTCTTCACCTTTTCTTTCTCTATGCTTAGAACAATACACTGTTGGAGCTGGAATGCTTACACAGTCGATGAGAAACGAGATGCCATCCGTGAGGGGGCCCTGCTTTTGTTCTCAGTCGTAATGCTTCGGAGTCTAGCTTATGCGGTTTGCATTTTTGCCAGGTTACCCTTGCCATAAACATTGTGTTACAAAGCTTTTTCAGAAAAAGCAACTTATCACAAACGTATAAAGTTCTAATTTTAGGTGCCATACCAAAAAATCTCTGACATCACATGCTTGGTGAGGTGTTTCTTCAGCCCAGGTACCAGACCAATAAAAAGAAATATACTTGTGATGTCTATCTTTTTCTAACCCCCATAACAGAATTTTCTGAAATACCAGACTTGCCTGCTATGGGCTTGGTGTCAGGCGTTTTAATGCATATTAAATTGCTTCAGATCAAGAAAAGTGTCCTCGTATCAAACTGCTCCTTTATCTATAATAGGTAGTCGATAAAAGATCCCAACAAAATTGAATGCCGCTTGTACTGTCTGCTAGGTAGATTGCTCTGCAGTCAAAAGGGACTTGCCGTGTATACTAGATTGGGCAAGTTACAATGTATGACACAAAATTGCAAGCAGATGCACACAAGTATATTTCCTATGTGACGATTCGAAAGACAAAGCTGGTAACAGGCTTGACGGCTGTCAGGCTGCAAGTTTGACGAGGGCGACCCTAGTAGGCAGCACATACTAATTGGGGTGCAGAGGCAGCCACCTTTATTATTTTCAACGCTGCACAGCTTGTCCTCTGCTGTGAAAGATCACACCGTCCTCGGGGTCGAACTCTTGAGGAGCAAGGGGCTCGGGAAGATGCTGGGAGCCTGCCTTATGCAGAAAGGCAAATGATGTTGCTGTGCCCAGAACCTTTGCAACCACTGGACCTGCTTTTGAGCATCCTATTCACTGCTCCACAACAGAATCTTAAGCAATGCTTTTTGTTAAGCTTGGCCTTGGGACAGCACAGCATCCATTGAGATTGCGAGGAATTGGTGTGCAACCACGGTTTCAGGGGTTAGTCGCTGTCACCTGCACACAACGGCCTCTGATATTAATGTTTCGTAACCTTTTCAGTTGTCCAAAAGCACATCAAGGCTAGATAGATGCTTTCTATGCTAATGCAGTCTGTGCTTGGAACTAGTAGCATGTAGGTTTTTATAACATCCCCAAAAGCCTGCAATATAAAGATAATAATAATTGCAAAAAAAATAATGTGGATGTATTTTCACTTGGCTTAAATGATACCAAAAATCATGTCTTGCAGAGCAAAGAGGTGCAGCGTATCAGGCAATCAAAATTATGTATCATAATCTGTCCATACAGAGTTTGGCAAGTGTGAAGGAAAAACGGACACAGCGTGCTTAAGCTGAACAATTTCCCGATGTTGGGGCCCTAGACCTTTGGATGAATTATACACATGCAATCACTAGAGTAAGCTTGAATGTGCGCTTAGAACGATCTCGCACGACACTCATCGCGTTGAATGAGGCGCCCGTTTTCTACCGAGAGCTGTCGTGCAAGCACGTTTGAGAAAATGTTCAATTCAGACTGTATTAGAACACAGCGTATTGATACGTAAGAGTATTTACCGAGCGCACTGCTGAATTCGCATCGCTGAACTTCTTGGTTGTCGTCTCTCCGTCTTCCTTTCGCGCGAAGTCCACCCACCTTGAACCCCGGGTGATCGATTATCGTCTCTTTAACATCCAAAAGAACGCGACTCACAGCGCACCGATGCACGGTGATGTTTTCGCCGGACCAAAATATGCCTCAAGCGACTCAGAAGCTGAGAGCACTTGCTGCTCGGCTGTCAGCAAATGGCCCCTCGCGACGCCGCCAAAGCTTCCGCGGCAACTGTCAGAGCCAGCGAGTGTCGGTTAATATTCCCCGACTACGTCCCTGACGAACCTTGAACCGAACACATCAAAAACGTAGCGATAGTCCGCGAAAGACCGGTTTGGCTCGCCCCATCCGCGAGCGTGAACGTCGCCATCTTCATTGAGTTTGGCAACTCCGGCTGCCTGACAACTACAAAGTTATCTCAATCGCCAAACTCAATCGTGACGACATTTTGACGTCACCGCTAACTTCATTATTTCACCAGCATAGCTCGAACTCCATCGGAATCCGTAGGGAAAAACTCAATCGCAACGTCACATCACGTGACCAAAAGGGCAGCCAATCAGCGACCGATTGAGTTAACTTCATCGTTGAGGATTTGCGATCTGGCATCCGCCGAGCGGATGGTGGAGCACAGAGAAAGCTTGTGGGAGACGGCAATGCCGTGTTTCCGAAGGACGCGTCCGACGGTATTACTCACATTCTTCACGCCAAGGGAGACAGATCCCGATTAGACGGTCTCGAGGCCGGAGTTGCAGGGGGGCGGCGTAGGCGTTTGTATATGTCGTTAATGAACCGCACGGGTAACCGTTGTTAACTAGGTCGGCTTTGATCTTCTTAGCGTGCTTCTGGCAGGGCCTCACTCCGTAGAACACACGGACAGCGCCCATCGGAAAAGAGAGGGCGCTGACCGCTGAGGCCTTGTGCGATGTGGGGTGATACGACTCGAAGGTCCAGGTATCTGCCGGTGTGCGTGGAGTTTTCGGTATACCGCGAAGTTGAGCGCGTCCAGAGGCTCTCTCGACGCTCACATTTAGAAACGGGAGCACGCCATCCGTCTCTCGCTCCACCGTAGATCTGAATCGACGGTTCAACGGAGTTCAAACACTGGCGCAGGCGCTCAACCTCACTGGCTTCGACGATGCAGAAACAATCATCCACATACCGGAGGAAGGTCTTGGGCTTTGGATTAAAGCAAGGAAAGAGCTTTTTGTTCGATGTACTCCATCGTAGGAGGTTGGCCATGGTAACGGAGATCGCAGCTCCCTTTCTCGTCTGGTACAGGCTTCCCAACTACGAGGTGCGCGACAAAGCGTCCAGTCGCATCTTTCGTTTCGTCTACGGAGACCCTGATGCTCTTTGAGTCCCCAAGTTCATCTTGAGATTTTCTTCAGTGTTTCCTCGTACATGGGCCCCATGTACCTCTTGCGCAAGACTCGATTCTGAGGGTACGGTATGACTGGAAGATGTTTTTTGTAAGAATGTTTTGAGAACTGGGTTTTCTACTTTCGCCCCAGGAATATTAGTGGCGACTGAGGCTTCGCACAACTCTGCGTAATCCGTTTTCTTTCCATTCATGACGTTTTCCTCTCTCAAAAATGACTGCCTAGACGTTGCGGGCACGTTATGTTATCCGTTGGCTTGATGTCCTGTTTTTTCATGTTGTGTCAGGTGGCACCTCTTCTCGCATGGAATTTGAGAAAAACGACATTACTATATGTTGAAAAGCGTAGTGCGCCGTCCTGAGCGAGGATGGCTTTAAGCAATATCTCCCGAATCCCTCTAAGTATGCCGACGCTTAAAATATATGTCCTTTACAATGGTGAAAAAATCTACTCATTGTGCAAGCTTGTTCAGGTTTTAGTTCAGCATCAGAGTACACAGCTGCCATACGGTCCGCTGACAGAGTTCACTCTTGCGATAATAGGGGAGTTTTCGTAGACCGTGTTCCCCCTCCGCGGCCCTACGCAACGAAGGAGCCGCCACTGCGCCTGCGGGCCGATGGCCTTGGCTGTAGTGTTCCGGGTATCGTAGCGGGTTGCGGACAGCATTGCGCGACGACGAAAACGATATACGAAAAACTCCCTACTATCTGCCGCTTAGGTAGCAGGGCGCACGGCTGTTGGGTGAACTACGACTCGCCCTCAAATTGGGTGTGTGCTGTTTATGTGGGGCATCGTGAGATACTGCACGCTTTTCATCTCTCTAGAGTTGGTTTGCCGACTATGTCGCGCAAGATAAGGGGTATTTCAGTGGCCTCGCCCCCAGCGCGAGTTTCAACTGTACACGCCCAACCAAAGCATGACGGGAGGCAACAAGCACGTACCAGAGATCAGTAATCCGATAGAAAGACACTGTGCGTTTTGTCTTGTTACTGAGTATAGTTAATTTGTAAAAAAAATTTCAATTAGCGTCGGAGAAGTTTGTGTGACTTCTTTGTTTCTCGTCTCTTCTCCTTTCTTCCTATTTCTCTTGACGTCACGAAGACGTCAAGGAGAAATATCTCCTTGATGTCTTCGTGACGTCAAGGAGATATTTTTTCCTGAGTCACCTTCGAACGATCGGGTAATGGCTGATGGTAACTTCGAATATTCTTTCTGCTTGGTGTTTGAATACCGTGCGTACAATTTAATTCTTGCAATCCTAATCTCACTGGAACAAGGTCGCTTTTCTCACTGAGACGTCATGGAGACGACACAGCAACCAATCAGCACGCTGCATCTACAGCAATGGTTGTGCTCGTTCTCGGGGCTAATTAATTTCGAAAAAACATTGGGCTTGACTGGTATCCATCGGATAAAAAATTACTTAAAGCGTTTTTGGAGGGTCATGCCAGGATTCAGTAAACTCCTGTATTACAAATGTATGTGCCTGCCTCGGCCGCGGGGAGAGGGGAGACACAGTTTTGTAGAGGCTTGTGGACTTTGTGCAGGAAATTCTTCCTCAACAGATAGACGAGTAAACCTTTCATTAAAAAAGTACATCTACATCATCTTTTTAATAAAGATGCGGGTATTTTTCTCGGTGCATGTTGTATGAGCGAATGACATTTCAGCGGTTAGAACATATTTGAGCTGACGATTATATTATATGAGCTATGGTACCTTCATGTGTTAACCGCCCACTCCCCTCTGTAATGCCTTCGGGCCCTGAGGGAATAATAAAATGAAAACTAAAAATGAAACGTTCTTGCGAATGCCATTTAAGCGAATAGGCTGTTTTTCGGCGGTGACGACCTCACCTGAGGCTTTTAAACTGGCGCGGTACCCCTCGCTGTCGATCAGGGGAAACGAAGCTGCCATTCGCTACAACCTCATTCGATGAAAGGTCGTGGTTTCGTTTTATTCGCCAAATCGTCGTTCGATCAAGTTTTGCTTTTCTCCGAAACAAGGTACCTAAGGGTGCCTTTTTACCTGCTCTCCACGCGGTTGACTGAAGTCCATATCCCCCTCGGACGAGTAGCAAAGGGAATGTTGAATTCATTGCCGGTAGCACGCTCTTTGGGACCTTCTTTTTGGGCATGTTGAGAAGCTTCACGCAGCGAAAGCGAAGAGCAGCAAACCACAGACCACCGGACACAATAACGTTAGAGACCGACGCGCACGCGACGGTAGCAAACCACGGCTTCCTATTTTCTTCACCTCACATGTAGGCTGGCCCGCACACATGCACACACACTCATACATACACACACGCACGCACACACACACACACACAACACGCGCACACGCACAATACACACGCACAAACACCCGCGCTCGCTCACTAGAAAAAATATATTTTCGGTGGGCATTGCGCTCCGTTTCCCGATCTTCCAATGAACCGCAGCGAATAGGACAAGCCATCCCAGCCAATCTAGTACGTTGGGCGGAGTGACACGCGGAGACGTCACATGCCAGTCTCCCAGCGCTGGACTGGATGGGACGTTCCAGCATCCACTAAGGTCCATTTAGGTTGAAACGGAGTACCGCAGCATCCAGATCCAGACTTCCAGCCTGCAGGCAGCTTCTCTCGGGCGAGGCGCGAGGGGGAAAGCCAAGGCGCGTCAAGAAATAGAAAGAAGGACGATACGTGAGGAAGGACGGGAAGGGCCTTTTACTAGGAGGAAGGCGCCGCTTGAGCCTTGGCTTACAGGCGTGAAGAAAAAAAAAAAACAATGATGTTTGAGGTATATATCGGGATAGAGATTAGAGCAGCCTGTTGCCAAGTGCATTGGCAGCAATACGAAAAATAGTCGCTTGAAATTGAACTAAATAGAACATGTCATTTTGGGGTAGAGAAGCAAAAAAAAAAAAAAGAATAGGCAAAAATAGGCATTTATATAGGCGGGAACCGATCATTTAGGCTCAGAATGCCGAAATAAGCATTTATAGGCACTGTAAAACCACTCTGAAAACGCTTCTTAACTCATGATACGTGCTTATATATAGAAAAGGCACGATAGGGACCAAAGGAACAAAATAGGTATTTGCCTAAAGATACGGCCACTAGTCATGACTTTTCGAAGGCAGCGGGAGAGCCTCCCACTCAAGACTGAGTAGTCTGCTCCAGTGTCCACGAATGCCGATGCGTCGAGGCCGTCGATAACAACAACGTTTAGGCTGGTGGACACGGATGCGGGAGCGTCGTTGCGATGCGTAGCGTCGGGAGAGTGGTAGCGCTTCGTCGTTCTTGGAGGCTCTTTGACGTCGGTCGTCTTCGGCAACTCCACCTCCAGGGGTTGCCGCGCCTAGGTTTTCCCCGGCGAGGAGCGAGGGGTGACAGGCTTTCACGTCGAGGTCGGTGCATCGGTGAAGCTGGACGTCGCGGCGACGGCCGACCGGAAGTCTCGGCGGGACGCAGGTTCGGGGTTCGGACTTGAGCTGCGGGACCGCGGAGGGGAGCGCTGCACGGACATGCGGTACCCGTACCTCCACCAAAATGTCACGAATATAAAGTGATGAGGTGACGAAGACTGAAGTAATCTAAACGTTTAATAAGGCGAACTTGTGCGTAAAATAGAAAAGGAAACGGAAGATACCAAAGAGCGTCGCCGGGCGTCGATGTCGGCGTAACAGCGGAATCGAACGCTGGGGCGAAACTGGCCCCGGCTCGCCGCGCGGAGCACCTTTTGTACTCGCGTGTTTCTCTGGAACATTCGGCCTAGAACGTTCGGCTCGCAGAACATTCGTAACTGGATCGGACGAGAAGGTTCTGGAACTTACGAGAACGCAAAGTAGAAGAATACATAAAGAAGATTCCGCTCCCTGGAATCGAACCCGGATCCTTCGCGCGACAGCCAAGCATGCGAATCACTCGGCCACGCACGCGCTCGCTCGGCAACGCGCATGGCAATATCAACAAACATTTGTACAATTCTGGAAACTATATGTTGCACGTCAAAAATACACAAACCTGGCTACTTTGAAATTTTTGTTTTATATTTCTGATTTATTATCTCGGAGTGTTTTTAAGATATAGAATTGTAGATTTTTTAAATATACTTATTCAAGGGTCTATCGTCTATATAAAATCGGTTGCTCTAACTTATAAATACATATATTTTCACAGCACTTCAAACATGTCCCAAGTAAAAAGCCCGGTAACTTAAACGTGCAATAAGAAAAATGAAAGCCGTTTACTCCCACCCTGTTACGCCGAATTAGAGCTCAGCTCTTGAGGAGGAGAGGAGGGAGGAGTGCTGGGAGGCAGGGTATACCCCTCCTCCTCACCTCCTCATCCTACCTGCTCCTGCTCCCTCCCTCGTCCTTCTCTCCCTCCTCTTCTCTTTTTTTCGCCTTCACCTCTTCCCCCACCTCCTCCCTCCTCACCCTCCTCCACCTCGTCCCTCCCTCCCCTCCCTCTTCCTCCTCCCCTCCTCCTCCTCCCTCCTCCTTCTCCCCCGCGAGGTGCATTATGGAAAATGTCCCATAATGCGCCGCGTGGGACCCCTACGTGACGTCACCCGTGACGTCACGTGTGACGTCATGAGCGTCCCGCGCGGGCCGGTGCATTATGGGATATTTCCCATAATGCACCGCTGCGGTTACAGCCGACGGCAACTGCTACGCCGCTCAAGCCGGAAACGGGCGCCTAAAAACAAAACATCCTTGACTGTTTTTACAGCGGAGCTGTAGGTTCCCCAGGATCGTGTCCGCCAACGAACAAATGATGACACAAAACTCCGGACAGCTACCGCTGTTTATGGTTATTGCTTTCGCTACAGCGTAACAAACTTTCCAGCCTTTCCACTCTTGCTTGCCGACTTGCGGGCGGCCATTACTCCATTCCCACCGCTAGTGCTGGCTTCGCGGGTCTTCGTTCTTCACCAAAGTGGAAAAGGCTGAATTTTTTCTCTTGTTTTAAAAATTTAGGTGAAGCATTTTACACCTTATTGCCAGTGTTTTTGTTTTACATTAAAACGAGTCGCATTATTTTGTCTACTTGTTAGTGAGCGCGTTGGTAATGATGTATGTTAAGAGAGACGTCAGAAGACAGGGGACGGGACAAAACATCTGAAAGATGCGTTTTCCCGTCCACTGTCTTTACGCATATATCTCTTTCTAAACTTACATTATTTTGTCTGTGCTAAAATATAGCACTTCGGAAAGCCCACTACAGGTTACTTTGGCATTTTTGCCCAACATTAGTGAGCTGTTATCTTGTAACGTTCTTAAGCTTTACTTATTCAATTTTGTTTTCATATATTTTTTTTAAATGATTTATCCTCTAGGATATAAAATGCTGCTATCCGCCTCTGCAAGTGGGGCTCATTTTCGTCTTCTGCGCATGAGAAAGGAAGTAGCGGTGACGTCAGAACGCCGAGCCCTGATTGGCTGATCGCGGTCCCCTATCTGAGCGTCGTCTGCTCCTTTGCAACAACGTCTGCTCGCAACGTCGTCTGCGTCTGTCTTACCTTTCCTGCGACTTTCGGAAGTGCAGGTCTTTACGAGCGAGCTCGACTTCGCCTTTCAGAGAAGGCAGACGAAATAACTCGAGCGGTTCGTTGTTTTTGTCGAACAACTAGCAGACGCGCATCAAGGAGGGAAGTCAAAGTACTCACTGGCGAGGTGTCCCGAGACGCCGAGGTTTGTTTGCTAAGAACCGAGATTGAGCGTGTTAGTGTCCGCAAGTTCCCTCCCAAATACTTTTTTCCCCCTTTCGTGTGCGGCAAGACTCCTCATTCTTTAACGGCGTCGGCGGGTTGGCGCAGTTAACGTCGTCTGCTTTACGTCTGCTAGTCAAAGCGATGGCTCCTTTACCTTTCCTGCGTCTGTCGGATATTCACCGCTTTTTCACCGGCGAGAGTCACCGTTGCCTCGGAAAACAAGGAGATGACAAGAGGAAGAGATTGACCTCTTAATCTAAAATTGAGGTCAGTGATCACAGTATAATACGGGAAGGGTTCACAAGGGTCGCGCGGGCACATTCCATTCAGCACGCCAGCCGGTCGTGGGCAGACGGTCACCGAGTCGGAGTGGCTGCTAGGCCTATCTGCCGAGTTCGCTTGGTCGGTGTCGGTGGAATCGTGGCCGTTGGAGCTTTTCCCGGGTGTTTGTGGATCCAGCGTTCTTGTTCGTCGTGGTCTGGTTCAAGTACTTTTTACTTTTTTCTTGCTGCTTGAAGTCGGGACGCGAGAGAAGCGCACGTAGAAAAATAAACGTCCGTTGGTCGTCGCGACCGCGACGCTGTCGGCCATGCTGATTTGATCGTAACAAGTGCGTAGCTTCGGAGCTGTCGTAGGATTTTGTCGTAACCTGCGCAAAACTTACGAAAATTTCGGTTCGTGAATACGAATTTGTTTTTAAGTTTTGTCTTACGCATATTTTTGGCGTAAGATAGTTTCGTGAATCTGGCCTCTCCACTTGCAAAAGTCGCAGGAAAGGTAAGACAGACGCAGACGACGTTGCGGGCAACGACGTTGCAAAGGAGCAGACGACGCTCAGATAGGGGACCGCGATCAGCCAATCAGGGCTCGGCGTTCTGACGTCACCGCTACCCCCTGCGCGAGAAGCAGACGAACTTGCCCTCCGC
>JAZHYW010015609.1:0-14522 GCA_037355805.1 Ixodes ricinus
CGAGACACTTACGAGACACGGAAATGGCTGCTTGCAGACGCCTCGTCTTACCCGCTGGCTCACTTGTGGCCCTGTACGCAGGAACAGCTAGAAAATGTATGATATGTATGAGATTCAAACATGATACGAATTACTCACTTTCAGTAGTAATGTAGACAAATAGTGGTTAAGCCAGAGTGGCCCTTCTGTTGACCATCTTCAATAAACCTAGCTTTTAAATTGAAGCAGGAAATGCAGCTGTTCAATACAGTTGCAGCACAACTTTAAAATGCTTTCACAGAAGGACCGCATGAAGAAGAATTACAGTTGCTCAAGTGGGATGCAGTGTGTGCTCGCTCTCCCTGAAAGAGAATGTGACTACGTCATATCTTATTTTCTTACATATTACCCGCACCAAAAATTCAATAAGTTCAAATGTGAAGAACATGAGGGGCGGTTATCTGAAAGTGTTGGCGCATTGTGTGGCTTCACGGCGATAAGGGCCAAGCCATGACGCCATAAAGTGCCCAGAATTCCTCATATTTGCTCTCCTTAAAGTACTTTATCCCTCCAGGACCCGCTTGCTCGAATTCGAATTTCTGTTGAGACTGGGTGAAAAGAAGCCTGGACAGCGCGAGTGCCCGAGTCTCAACTTAATGTTCTTCGCTTGCGCGCTGGGCCCTGGCTGTGATTTCTTTACCAAGTCGCAACAGGGACCCAGGCTGATACACTCTTCGAGCAAGCTGTCCAAGCTCACCGACAGAGAAGCTGACCCGGGAAGTTTTTTCAACAAGTGCGGCATGACCAATTGCCTTGATAGGACTGAAGATGACGCTCATGTGGGGGAATAGGAGGACTGCAGTCGATAGCAGTAATTGCAGCAATGACCGAATCACCAAATAAAATGTTTTAGCAAGCTCTCAACATAATAGCTTTGCAGAGGGTATTTCTTTCTCCTGTGGGTTCTAAGTTGGGGGTGTAGGTAATACGCAGACACACTTACGAGATATGGAGCTCTGTGTGTATCCTAACAGCCTCCTCTTGCTGGCCGGCTGATGGGGCGTGCTATGCATGGGTGGAGCTGTAAAGACATGTTTTGGCTTAGATTATTGCATTCTGAAGTCAATCAATCATGTTTTTTTTAAATAATTGCTTCGAGAGTTTTGTGTAGTAAACGGAGCCCGTGGTGCACATGCGCCTGAGCTTTTAGTAGTGGACGCGCTTCTGGTGTGCACGCGAGCCTTCATATGCAAAACTCTCAAAGCAATGATTTCGGAAAAATATGATGTTCAGTTCTCGGGTAATATTACATGAATAATTCTGGTTCAGTCCAGGTGCCTATTCCACTCGTTATGACAAATTTATGCCATGTAATCGGCACCCCATATAAATGTCGGATATGCCTGATTGTCTAGATGTTTCACAGGACCCTCGACCACTCACCTCATACGGGTCGAGTCCTCAATTTTCGGGGAGAGGGGGTTCAGAAATCGGGCACTATTTTTCAACTCGATAAACAGGAATAAATTGGGCTATCCTAGAAATCATTCATGGAATGCGGATGCGGAGTAAGTTTAAGTGCGTTAACAATATAGAGAACCAGTTTTGTTGTATGAAATCTTCCATTTACAATAATAAAACAAAAAAAACACAAATAATACATAGAAACATAGTGTTCAAGCGCACATTCTATTCTCAAGCAAATGTCTCAGATTGTTCATAACTTCAGTCACCAAGGGAGGTGGGTTTTAGGGTAGAAGTCGTGTTTACCCAATTTTCATAAAACTCCTTCAGGTTGAAAAAAAGGGAAATATCTATATTTATCCGAAAATGAAGGACTCTACAGTATAGATAATGCATTCCAGTAACTGAAATCTCTAGTGTCATGCAGCTTGTTGCTAGACTTTTTTACGTAATTTACAGTTTCCTTCGTTTGCCCCCATAGGGCCGCTGCCACTTTGGTTTTGCCTTTTAGCAATAAGACAAGGTGCATTCAACCCCCTTCCCCGTATACCAACACAATCCCCCGACTTTCCATGCAATAGAAAAGCTGTATTGAAGCTGGTCGGAAGTCAGTTAAGCTATAGCCAGTTGAACACCACTTGACCATTCTTGTGATCCTTCTCTATTCAAGTTCTTGTTTGGTCCAGTTGACCCTAGAAGCATGGGCAGGACTGTGTCCTGTTCATTCTTAATTCACTTTGTCCTCATCATAAGCGAGCATGATTGACTGAACATTGTCTTCAAGTGGTGCCAAATGACATAGCTGCATCCTCGCTGTGTATTTCCTTTGACAAAGCATGCAAATATACCGTGATCATTGAACAACTGAAAGGTGGTCACTATGAAGGGGGAGTAGCACTACGACTTAATACCGTATGACCTAAGTGGAAAGTAATACGAGGCGGAGATTCTACAGGAATTTATTAGTTCCACTGAAATTGTGTTTGAAGCTTGATTATTATAACATTTTCAAGGTTCCCTTCGAGACCTAAAAATCGGTCAGCATGCAACTGTCACTTGGAAGCATTTCACCCTCACCTCTCCCACAAATGGCCTGAGACCAACATGTCCAACATGTTGGAAGAATCATAAAAATATCCTTACAAAAAATTATCCAGGTTTACCTTAACTTCTTCATTTGGCAAGCATGCACGGTCACATAAAGTCATGCAAAAATGGTGACTAAAACAATAAGACAGCATCTTCAATCAACCAATTTAAAGAACATGCTATGCCAGAAAGCATGTTGTCTGAAGTAAAAGGAGTTGGAGCTAGACATATATTGAGTTTGAGAAAATGTTAAGGCAACAACGCAACTTACGCTGCAAACAAGTGCCCACCAGGTCAGTGGCTGAATAAAAAATCTTGATAAAATATTGTTCACAGTAATTTTTTTATTTTTCACACGCCCTCAACGTAGTGTGACAGAAACATGTACAAAATTTAGGCAAATTTATGCAATCTAGGCACATTTAGTTTCCAGCATGGCCTAGATCAGGGGTCAGCAACAAGCAGCCCGCTACGTTATCCTGCCCACGAGGCAGTGTCATACGACTCACGGCGCGACTTCAAAATTGCCCATACCCTTCCCCATACATAGAATCTCCAAGACCATACGACATTTCCGATTTGAAACAGAGTTACGGATTATCGGATAAATTTCAAAAACTCAGAAAAACACTCGCCGGCCAATTTTGCATCAATTCTAATTTATTTGAAAAACTCCGGTAGTGGAGGTTACGACAGCAATAAACGACTGGTTATTTTCTAAATCTGATCAGAACGAAGGGTCAGCGATCCTGAGCAGAAGCCACCTGGGTCTCTTTTCACATCACGGACAATAAAGAGTTAGGTGGAGTAGGAATGGAAGCCACGACTGGCTTCCATTTAGCAGACAGCAAGCAAACGTCTGCTAACGCGGGCAAGGATGGACGTTCCATCGTCTGCTACAAAGCGTCAACCACCAACAAAAAAGAAACAGAAATGCACCTACTCGTCGTCTGCTAATGGAACACAGAAAAGGCCGAACATAAAATAAATGAAGTCATACAAGCTACATATGAGTTTTTTTTTCTACAAAAGCTAAATCCAGAAACCAAAACTAAGCTAATTTTTGCCGAAATACGAACTATACCCGTCAGCGCATCGATATCAAATGTTATTAAACTGGAATCGGTCATAGTACACAAGAAAACCCACTGCACAGGTGGCCGTGGTGCATGGCTCCAAAGCTATACTGATAAGCAAGCATTCCACTTTATCTCAGTTTCGCTTGACATGGATTTGGCTCATTTTGAAAAACAACTCCTCATATATAGCTAGGTCAGGTGGTGGTGCATACCCAGGCGAAAAACGCGCTACATATATATGGCCATATTTTTATGTTTTCGGTTATCTAATCAACCAATTCAAGAAACGACCGAGTGCCGCTTGAGATGAAAGAAGCTACAATTTCCTTAAAAATGTATATTGTAGTGGCACACTTACCTGGAGCAGGTAAGATCAGCCTCACAGGAGAGCAAGCAGGGGAGCTGGTTGTCTCTTGCACGATCACTGCGGCGACATGGAGGGAAATTATCACAGTGCATGCAAGCTCTATGAGCCAAATTCTTTTTCTGCTGGTGATGTGGATGTACAGGGCATTTGCAAGAAAACCAAAGTATGTTTTTCACACCGCAAGCTATAGATATTGCAGTGAGCTAAGCTCCACCAGAACGTAGCCCTAGCGGTTGGAGTAAGATGGCAAGGTTACAGGAGATAGTCACCGAATTTAAGAGTTATAAGTAATTATCGGAAATTTTCAATGAGAAAATGAGGTTGGCAGTAGCATTTCTATATTTATGTAATTGTGAGCTGTCTGCCACCACTTTCTCATTGAGAACCTTCCACAATTGCTCATAACTTTTTAATTCGATGGCGCCACAACTCGAACCGTTGGCACCTTGGTATAATCAATAGGGTTACCCTAGTAAAATTTTGCAGCGGGTACTTCTCGACGGTAGCGACGGGGTTGATGGTGACCTTGAAGTCCCCGCAGATCCTGACGCGGCCGTCTCGCTTGAGGACTGGGACAATCGGTGCGGCCCACTCGGAAGTCTTGACGGGCACCAGGATCCCCTCTCGCTGAAGCCGTTGCAGCTCCTGGGTGACCCCGTCCTTGAGGGCGAACGGCAGCGGACGTGGCTTGAAGAACCGAGGCCGGGCTCCCTCGGGTACGTGGATGCCGACCGTCGTGCCGGCGAAGGTGCCCACCCCCGGCTGGAACAGGGACTGGAAGTCGGTCAGGAGGCTCGGGACGTCTTTCACCACGTGCAGCGCAGCTTCCTGGTACTCCGGCAGCCGAACACCCAGCGAGTGAATCCAGTTCCGGCCCAGCAGCGTCGGCGACGACCCCTTGGTTAGATAAAGGGGAAGGATTGCCTCCCTGTCGCCAAGGCGAACGCTGACTTGGGCCCGACCCTGGACCTGGGAAAGCTGCCCGGAGTAGCTGCGCAGCATGACGTCCGACGCCTCGATGGACACGCCAGGGAAGGTCCGCTTGAACAGCTTCCCGGCCATGACCGACACGCTGGCCCCTGTGTCCAGCTCCATGGTGATGGGGTGCCCGCAGATTTCGACAGACACCAAGTAAGGTGGCACAGACGATGGAGGCTTACTCGTCTGCCACACGTCGAAAATCTGCGGGTCCTCGGCCACGACGTGGAGTCTCGCTGAGGAGGGACCCGGACCTGGTGCCGCTCGTCCCCGCCGCGTTCTCTTGCGACGGCCACCCTGGCCGCGGGCTTGGCTGGAACCCGGGCTTGAACCAGGCTGCTGCTGCCGCTGCTCCTGCTGCTGGCCGCCGCTCGTCCTCCCCCTCGGCAGACACGTGCGAGGTGCCCAGTTCTCCCGCACGTGAAACATTGTGCTTGGACGAACTGGCACTGTGAGGGGAGTGGGCAGCACCGCAGCGGCTGCAGGCACCGCTCCGTGTCGCCATCTTGTTCACCGCCGCTTCCGCTGCTTCCGTCGACGGTGAGCCGGCCGCACGCGCTATCTCGCTGGCGTCCTTTGCTGCTGCTTCCATCGCCTGCGCTGCCTTCACCGCGTCGTCCAGCGAGGGGTCGGGGAGCTCCAGGAGTCGCGTCTGCATGGCGGGGTTGTTGATGCCGCAGACGAACCGGTCCCGGAGTAGCGAGTCCAACTGGTCGCCGAAGGCGCAGGTGCTCGCTAACCCTCGTAGCGCAGCGACGAACTGCCCGAGGGTCTCCCCGTCCCGGCGGCTCCGGTTGTTGAAGCGGAACCGCTCCATCAGCGTGGACGGCGCCGGGCTGAAGTGCGAGCGCAGCGTGGCGAGCAGCTCACCCAGCGTCTTCACGTGCGGCGTGGCCGGCTTGAGGAGGTCGAGCAGGAGACTGAAGACGCGGGTCCCGCAGCTGGCCAAGAAGATGTCCCGTCGTTTCTCTTCGGGCGTGTCGTTCGCCCGGAAGAACACGTGGACTTGTTCTTCGTAGACTGGCCAGGCGGACCCATCTCCCTCGAACGGCTCGAGCCTCCCGTAGAGCGGCATGGCGACAGGAGCGGGTGGCGGAGTTGCGACTCTCTCGGCGGCGTGGGCCGAACCGTGCACGTTGTTGGCCTCCAGTGCCACGGTTCCTCGTCGCCAGTGTCACGAACTTTCTGGAACGTGGACGAAGGGGGCCGAAGCACCCGCCGAGAGAGAGACGCCTTGCAGCCTGGTTGTGAGGGTGGACGATGACTGACCGGGGCGGCGTGCGCTCCCGGCGTTTATTATCGCGGTGACCAATGTTGCCCGCCGAGGCTGGCGGCCATCGACGGGTGGACTGGAGAGGGCGCTACATACTGGTGACATCCACTTTATCTCAGTTTCGCTTGACATGGATTTGGCTCATTTTTTGCAAAACAACTCCTCATATATAGCTAGGTCAGGTGGTGGTGCATACCCAGGCGAAAAACGCGCTACATATATATGGCCATATTTTTATGTTTTCGGTTATCTAATCAACCAATTCAAGAAACGACCGAGTGCCTCTTGAGATGACAGAAGCTATAATTTCCTTAAAAATGTATATTGTAGTGGCACACTTACGTGGAGCAGGTAAGATCAGCCTCACAGGAGAGCAAGCAGGAGAGCTGGTTGTCTCTTGCACGATCACTGCGGCGACATGGAGGGAAATTATCACAGTGCATGCAAGCTCCATGAGCCAAGTTATTTTTTCTGCTGGTGATGTGGATGTACAGGGCATTTGCAAGAAAACCAAAGTATGTTTTTCACACCGCAAGCTATAGATATTGCAGTGAGCTAAGCTCCAGCAGAACGTAGCCCTAGGGGTTGGAGTAAGATGGCAAGGTTACATGAGATAGTCACCGAATTTAAGAGTTATAGGTAATCATTGGAAATTTTCAATGAGAAAATGAGGTTGGCAGTAGCATTTCTATATTTATGTAATTGTGAGCTGTCTGCCATCACTTTCTCATTGAGAACCTTCCACAATTGCTCATAACTTTTTAATTCGATGGCGCCACAACTCGAACCGTTGGCACCTTAGTATAATCAATAGGGTTACCTAGTAAAATTTTGCTCAGCGATATGTCGAGTTCATTTTTGCAGTGTGGGACACATAGCTTGGTTTGCTCACAGTGAACATACGATCGTTGACCATGTCATACTAGGCATGTCAAGAAAAGGCCACAGCGGCTTACTGCTTCAAGACAGTGCTCGAACTAAATGGTTGACAACTACGCATTCACCTTCAAATGAATCACAACTGTACAGTGTTCAACATACATACCTCCATCATCAGGCTCGCCCGCATCCGTGGTTTCGACACAGGAATTTGTTTCAGCCTCAGCAGCTTTCCTTTCGGCCTTCCTGTATGTGTCTTAAAAAAAATTCAATACTACATATTTTCTCAGCTGTGGAAACTGTCACATATAGCGTGTAGGTTTCCCTGTTCACACCTTTAAAGCCCCGGTTCTCGTCCGTGCGGTCCACCCCGGAAGAACACGTAGACACAAGGAATGGTTTCTTACGTCTTGTTTATTCCTCGCCTCCAGCTAACAGACCACGTTAAAATAAACGGATATGCGTACACCTGTACGGGAGAGCCATCTCAGAACAGGGACACAAGACCAGAAAAAAGACAACGAAATGAGCTGGCTCCGCAACTTGCGCCATCTCTCCGAAACAATTCTAGCGGTTAGTCGGATAGTAACAACATTACCGTCAGCGAAAGAAAGGCGAAGGACCGTAATTCTGTATTTGTATATTAAAAGTAAGTAATGTTTGCGCAATTAATTAAAAAAATAACAATAGACTACTTCCTTTGCGTTGAACTCAACGAGGTAGAGGGGCTTAGAGCGATAAACCGGGGTTCCGGTCTGCACTCGAAAGTGACCCCATAAGGGCGCTGCCATTGTACGCAAATTTGACCCCTCGTCACGTCACCAAACCAAATACGTGACGTCACAGGAAAGATGGCAGCGCCCATGCAGCGGCTGGCCCCAGCTGGGCCGGAGCATTGGCCGGAGCTTGTCGGATGCTTTGTTCGTTGTCGTTCGTCTCGGCGAGTTGATTTCAGACGCGGAAGCCGTCATATGAGGCCGGTCGAAAACGACTTCAGAGTTCAGCGTGGCGTCTGACGTAGGTATAACGTGAAAATATGGAGGAACGGTGTGCATTTCGCTGGTGACCGACGGGGATATTGCCACGAAAGAGACAATCGGCCCTACGTTGCTCGGACCTCGGATTGATTCGGATACCGCTAGGATAAATTTTAAGGCGACGTTTCTGTGCTCTCGTTGACCATCGGAATCTTCGAGGTCTGCAGTGAAGCGTGTGCAATATGTTTGGATACACAGTTTAGTGACGGAAATTGCGTGAGTCGTGCTTGGCAGTGTGCAATCGTGGTGCCGCTTCGTTCAAATGACTGAAGGCTCACTTTGGTTGTGCGGTGCACCGGAGAGCTGCCTTGAAGCTTGTAGTTCCCGTGCCGTGCTAAATGATACTGTGCTGCTTCCCAAATTGTTCCGGCGTAGACGTGCACTTTCACGGAGCACAGGTGCGCGGCGCACCGAAGAGCTGCCTTCAAGCTGGTAGTTCCTGTGCCGTGGTTTAGGTGGTGCTGTGCTGCTTCCTAAATTGTTCTGGCGTAGACGTGCACTTTCACGGAGCACAGGTGTTGCAGTTGGTATTGATTCCGCTGGCCTGTCGCACATTTCGTCGATACAAAAGTTTTATCAACACTCGTTACGCGAATTGCAAGCTGTATGGACATTTCATCGCGCGTGTAACCTACCCAGTCCATCCGTTCACGCCGCTTTGCGACGACAGTCTGCAGCGGCTCATTACCAGAAAAGTGGTCCCACATCCATTTCAGTTCAGCTCGTCCACAGCATTCGCCAAACCCCGAAGGAGACGATTTATTCGGACAGAATGCCACTAAAGCAGTACGTGCAGTTTCTTTAGTGGTCAGGATAGACTATTTTCTGTCTGTTTTGTTATATTGTCACGGATGCTTGCTCCAGTCCTATTTTCTATCAATATTTACTATTCTGAAAAGTTCCAGGCCATGCTCAGCTGTCATCGTATGTTCTGGTGGAGGTGCTGCGCACTTTACCCATAGCCCTTCACTCTGTGTCGACCCTGGCGGCTCCTCAGCCGAGTTGCCCGATAACAAGACACGGGTGGCGGATTATCCCGCGTCTTAAACCCCCGGCGAGCCGGGAACCAAGTCCTATCCCGAGCCCGGCAGAAAAACCGCAAGACGAGCGAGTACCACAAGGACGAACCTCGGAAATTCACCACGAAGAACCTGAAATCCGAGCCAGTCGCTGCTATACCAGCAAGAACCACCGGAATTCGGTCTTTTGCCAGAAAAACCGAAGCTGACTAAGCCAACAATGACAAACCTGTAGCAGCAAACCGCGTCCGCTCCCACCATCGTTTGCATGCCCGTCGCACCTCGCACTCTGATGCCCTTTCACGCAAGGTGTATGAAGACGTCGAGAACTGGATTGAAATTTATGACCGTGTCGCCCGCCACAGTGGGTAGACGGACAACCAGCTCCTGCAGAACCTATACTTCTCATGGAAGAAACTGCCAGGCACTGGTTTGAGAACCACGAATCCTCCTTAACGTCGTGAAAAGTTTGCAAGATCGAGCTGAAGTGCACGTTCATCAGCCAACATTGACGAGAGAGAGCCGAATTCCTGATTCTGTCCAGGACACGGCCCCAACGAGAGCATCACCGCCTTTGTGGAGGATGTTTTGCGCCTGATCGAGCACCCACGCCAACCCTGATGCTGCAGAAGACAAGAAGCTAAGAATCCCATGTCCCTCATGTGAGGGACAACACCTTCGACAGCTTTGTCCGCAACCCCACGACAACAGTCAAAGGGTTCATATCACCGAGGCTTCCAACATTGAATGTACACTGCAGGCCCGAGCCTGTCAATATCAACAACTCCCCAGCGTCTCGATACTCGAGTCGTCCAGCTGCAACTTCGACGCCAGCCTCCCAGGCATCCGCGACATCATCCACAACGTTTTCCGGGAGGAGATCAGGAAGCTACTTCCTGCCATCAGTTGCCCGGCTTTTATTTTGATTGCCGAGATTGTTTCGGAACAAGTTGGACAGGCAATTCAACTGGAGACTTCTTCGAGCGAAGCGGCATCTGACGAACCGAGGGCGACTTATGCCACAAAGTCACGACGACCGCCACCGGCTGCCCGTTACTATTCGATGCCAATTCAACGATACACCCCAACGCCGAAGCATTCATATATGCCCGAGCTTGCTGCATTGATGCAGAAAACTACCAGAAAAATTTGCGGATTAGAAGCCAGCCCTGCAGCTTCAGTGCATCAGATGCCAGTGGCCGCACATGACGTATGATTACAAGACGGCATCAATCGGTCAAAGTTGCCACTTGACCAAACTGAACACCGACGTGCCAGGGGCGTCATCCGAGAACAAAGACCACAGGTATTACGACTGAACACCTGACACAAGACTTTTGCAGAAAGAACTCGTTATGGAATCATTTGCAAAGAACCAATAATTATGTAATCAAGTGGAAATAAACATATTTGATACACTAACCAAACAAACATATTTCCGCTCGCCTTTACGCCTTCACAGTCTATACATAAAGAATTGTGTTTACCGTGCGTGCTGGACCTTTTGAGGACACTCGCATCTCTGACCCCTCAATATTAATTAATGGGACATACCAGACTGGCAGACTGGTTGCATTGGGCTGCACTCGTTCCACGTCTCCTGAACATGTGGCACATCCGAAAACCAACTCCAGTGATGTGAAAATGTTATTTATTAATTTATTCCCTCCAGAGGCCTTTGTAGGCATTCCAGAGAGGATACTTAAAACTACACACATGATAACAATAAAGCACACTGCTGTAACTTGTTAATTGCAAAAACAAACACACCTCTGAGCATCTAGTTTAATAGTATGTGTTGATGCATTGCTTTATAGCAGGACACTTCCTATACGTATGACAAAATAGACCCTTTGCAAAACCCCATCAAGCAACACGACTGTCGCCATTTTTTTTCGGCGTAAAGCACACGAATGGGCCCCAGTTCACGTCGAACGGTAATGCAGCATTCGAGTCCAATAGGCGCTCAGCCGAGTTCACAGTGATGGCGGACATAACACTCTTGTTGAACAAATGCCCAAAGTATGAAGGCCTTGGGCAATTAGAGTAGTCGCTACTGTAATTCGTTCCATCACAATTTGGGAAACGGCAAAGGCTACAGTCTCGGTGAGTCAATATGCACGTTGGAGAGAGGCACATGACAACATATCATTAGAGTGCTCGTCTGCACAGATTTGTCACACACCTTCACTCCGTCTCTGATTGGCTCGAGGGGGCTGTGGCGGTCGCCCTTTTCCAAGTTACGGTGACACGAAGTGTAGGCAGCCCACACTTTCGAAAAAAGTCTATTGAAGAGACCGAACGGAATGGTAGTCAACATTTTTCAACAAGACTGCTCTTCGGTCAAGGGATGAACACAAATATGAATAATCTTGTCCAGGTAATTAGAACAAGTAAATAATTGACCGACTAATACAATGCACTCTTGATGAAAAAAAGTATTGCTGCAATAAATCCTACGAAAGAAAAAAATGTGCAGTTAATCTATGCGTACACCAAAACGGTTGTTCTTATAGCAAGTCGAATAGCTTTGAAGCAGGTGCCTGCAACGATTTATTCATCCCCACACTCAATAAAACGTCATCCTCGCAGCTGAAAATAAGTGTGCACTTCGCACTCACAAAAAAAAGGAAGAAAAGCGATTGAATGTAAAGTCGTCGATTAGCACAAAAGGTTTGAGATCGCAGGAGCTTCCACGCCAAAATTTTCTATGGTTATTCTGTGACGCAGGGCTGAAACAACTTCCCCTAGGCCCTAACGCGACGTATACCTTTCGCTTCGATTCTCAGACGTTCAAACGAAGATCGCAGGAGCTTCCTCGCTAGAAGTTGGCTGCGATTATGCAATTACCTAGGGCTGAAACGAATTCCCCTAAGCCCTACGTCCGACGCATACATTTCGCGTCGATTCTCAGACATTCCAACGTTCAAACAAAGCTAAGAGAATGCGAAAATTTCATGCTGAAAGCACTTGAAGTTCTATCGATCCTCGAACACATCCGGGAATCCGAGCACCGGTACGGCGATACGGCTGATGCTGTCTCACAGGCGTTAATATCCAGATGATCAAGAGCGATCTTGCGCAAAAAGGGTATAAAGTCTCATTCCTTCATGTTTTCACATTATACCTGCGTCAGCGAGCACGAAAAAGCCCGAAGTCGTCGGAAAGCAGCTGCACATCACGGCTACCGCGCACCGAACAAACTCGCCTCCGCCAGCTCTGGGCGCTGCCATCTTACGAATGACGTCACTGCTCTTGTCAGGTGACGTGACGAGGGGTCACTTTTGCGTACAACATGGCGGCAACCGGGGGGGTGCCACTTCCGAACTTCCGGTTTATCACTCTAAGCCCCTCTACCTCGTTGGTTGAACTCTAGGAACGAGTTGGCCAGGGAAGAGAGTGGCATGGTTTCGGTTTCGATCGACACGTCGACAAGAGATCATACACAGAGAGTGGACTATTAATGGCCGTTATCTCATGTTTTACGGTCAGGAGAGCGTCATTTTTGGTCACTAAACTGACCTAAATGGACAGACTTCGAAGCTTTAGCACAATACCGAACCATATAGTATGTCTTGACACATGCTTGTTGTATTTGTGTTAGCGTTTGGAGGTATGTGAACGAGCCAGTGCTGAGAACCTCGACGCTGCGAAGTTCGGGGATCTTGCTTGTGTACGAGTCAATACTTCTCGCTACTTTTCTTGTTTGTTGTTCAAAATTAGGCATAATTATTTTACTGCTTGTTGACGAGCGTGTTGGTGTAAACTGCAATTCAAGAAGTCATCGTAGAGGGATGACACCGACGATACGACTGTGCCGTTATATTTTGTCTGTGGAGATTTGTTTAAATTGATGAGTCACCAAACTAATGTACGACTAAAACAAACGCTACCAATTTATTTATTTATTGGTGTTTAACCCGGACGTCATGTAATTTTCAACTTTTCTAGACGGCGCTAGTGTCACCTATCCGTTAAAATCAATAGCCAACAGAATCCATCGATATTTATGCATTGTCGGCTTTACCCGCTTTAGCAGCGCGTGGAGGGGCTCTGGGTTTACGGTTGTTTTAGCACGACCGGGTTTTATTATCGGTGAAAGTGACGGTACGGTGAAACCGCCGCCATTTCAGCAGCTCAAGGTAAATGTTTAGCTTTTGCACAACTTTTTAGATCGCTTAGTGTTGATGACTTTCTCACGTCAGTTTTTCTATTCATTTTCAGGGATGTATGCGATTGTGGAATTTACGCTAACCCAAGAGATGGGGATCGTGCCTTGCACGTGGGTCACGGGAAACAACTGTTTATGGCCGAACGTGTCACCCGATAAGGCTGTAATTCTGGTGCGAAAGGGGGGGCCACCAGGACCAGGGTTTTCTGAGTTCGAGGTGACTGTGAAAGGACTATTCAGTGAGTATATTGCATCTCTTTATACTTGCGGCAGTGTTCATTAATTGTAAGTATTTTTTTCTTATGTAACTACAGATTCCTACGAAGAAGGGCGATCTAAGTTGGAGCGGTCGCGGTTAGTAAGTAGAAGTTTGCAACGCAATTCCTTGCTTTTTTAAGTTGTACTATAAGGGTCATCTATTGCTTTCAGCTGCTGTAAAGCGGACAAAGAGTCTACGAAAAAAAAAATGGAAACGGAAGTCGAGGAGTGGCTTCGCCGCGCAAAGGAGAGGTGCGCCTCTTCTAAGGAAGAGTAGGCATGCATCTACCTTCAAGTGTGAGAAAGGTGCCTCTGCCCTGGTTCTGATTGCAAATAAAAAAAAGTATTCTGTTGTCTAACATTTTTGTTTTCTTCTACCTTACGAAACATAGGGCCAAGTCGCACAGCGACATCACTACGTAAAAAGTAATCAAATGATTAGAAAATTACTTTAAAAAGTAGTACACATGCGTCACAATTAATTTGATTACTTGTAGTCGAGAACATACAAGACTGTTTTTCTTTTTACAGCACATAGTATCGGCTTGAAATGAGTTTACAATTCTGAGGTTCTAGGTCTGTATTAATGGACCTTCGGACAACACTTGAAACAAAACCGCATCCGTGAAAAATTACCGATGTGTCCACCTCTTTTTTTTCCCCTCATACCTACTGAAAAATGTAAGAGACCCCAGAAAGCATCTAATGCGCCTCTCAAATCCTCAGCAAATCCTAGGGGGCCTATCACACCTCGCAGAAAATTGTGATGGGCCCCTTTAGAACTTCAGAAGAGACTGTGATGGGACCTCTTAGGACCTCAGGAAATCTTGAAGTGGCCATCAAATCTGTCAAAGAATCTTGGGGGTCTTCAAACCTATCTTCATTATCCTCTGCACAAACAGGTTCTGTTATGAACAACCGTTTTGTGC
>JAZHYW010015611.1:0-65969 GCA_037355805.1 Ixodes ricinus
CGTTTGCTGGGCCACGCTATTGAGCCAGCTGAGCACAGCTGGCAGCGGCGCGAGCAAGGCCACGAGGGGAACGTGATGGTGCTCGAGCCATCCCACCGTGAACCAATGTTTCGGCCACCCCACGGGTGCGTGTCGCCATCTATTGGTTGAACTAACGCCTTGTTCAAGATGGCCGCCGTGGGACCGCAGCCTTAAGTGGGAAATGTTTTGTCGTGCGAATGCGATTGCAGGGCGCCATTCTCAGTAATAGGCCTCCGTCAGATTTCGGACACCTCGGACGGGATTAAAACCCGCCGAATGTGGACCCGCAGGCCAGCGTGTTGCCTCAAGGGCACCGATACTTTTATATATATATATATTATTTCTGGTTAAAAGCCACCGAGACGGCTATGTAACAAAATATAGTCGCACCATTCCAACAAGCCGTAGTCCGATACAGTCAATGCCTCGTTAACTAATGGACCACGTTAATATGGATACACAGCTTTCGGAGACAAACTGGGAAAATACATGCATTATTTGTCTCGTTATTATGGACAACTCACATTATGAACGATTTTTTTACCGGGAACGGAAATGTCCATATTTACGAGGCGTCACTGTATTAAAAATAATTTCTGCAATTGATATAGAAAAATTTAATTTGTAAACATGGTGGAATTGCAACCGCCGGAATCTCTTTCACGGCATCAATTTCATTTGGGCGTATACGCCATGCAACAGTGAAACGCGCGCAAAAGCAGCTGTGGTCCACTCGCAGCCTCAGCGCTTGTTGTTCTTACACCTCTGGCTCGCTCGCTGCGGGCATCCAGGCATCTGACACCCACATATCTGGTGCCATTTCTGTCTCTCACGTGGCGTTCCAAGCGGCACATGACGACAAATGCAAATCAAGCTATTCTTGAACACGTGTCGCCATCTGTATTTGATATTAGAAAACTGCAACTTGCCGTAACTGAATGGGAAAAGTTTGGGATTGAATACTGAACTTCACGTGAAATTTAGCGATATGCAGTTTCTGGAAAATGTAATATCAAAAGATGCTTCGTAATTTAAATGTCTCGTTATTTTCGTTAGTTGACGTGATTCCGTTTTTATAGCACGACGAAATAACACTACTTTAAACTTTATTTTTATTTAAAAATGTACATTCTTTGTGCAGTTCATTGCTTACTTTTTTAATTTACTATATCCAACAGACCGTTCACGTAAATTATCGGGGTCATTTGGACGTTATAACTTATAAGTCGTGGAAAAAATTGTTCCATATCAGAAACTGTGGTTTATTAAAAGTTAAAAATTAAACTAACAACTAAGAATAGAAGTAATATCGAGACATTGAAGTAGAGCTGAAAAATAGTTCTTTAATTTGACATTACCTTAATAACTGTAGAATACATAGAAAAAGTTATAAACCGTCTAAGAAGTACCAAAACGGCATTCACGGTGGGGTTGCACCTTAAGGTGAAACGAAGTATATACTCCATCTCTCAGTAAAGACAAGGGCACAGGCGCGTGAACCTAGCTCAGCAGAATGCTTTTGTTTGTGACGAGATGGCGTGCAGGAGCGGGCTCTCCAAAGCCACGCGTGCAGTGCCCTTGCTCTTTGTCCGGCCTGCAGATGTTGGCGAGATGGAGTAGTTGGTACGATAGCACAATGGGAAGCAGCGCGAAAAGACAAGGAACGAAGAACAAGAACTTACAGTGAGAATCTTTAAAAGCAAACCGTTACCGTGTATTCGCGTACCTCAGTAAGCGCAGCCTTTGAAGCACGCGCTAGAGCGTGCATGATACCATGACCGCGGTTCGCGGTAGAGCGTGCTTCAACGTTCAGGCGGTACGCGGAACATGGTAACGTGCCCCAAAAGTACCCAATACCAAGGACTGAATATCAATTGTCAATGTTTACGATAAAGTCACAAAACACATTAATTCTCCTCTGATATAATCGACACTTCCAATCTTCCACGAGAATGCAAATCAAACACTCTCAAACCTTAAAAGCCCCCTATCCTAGATCCAAAAAAGCTGCCTAACTGTTCATCAGGGGACGGTTGGCTGGCACCTGATACTCCTTTTTTTAAATTTAATAAGCCTCAACTTTTTTTTCTTGATAGTTGGTCCTTATGTTTAAACCAAATGGCAGAGTCACCAAACCCAGTTTAAACACAGGGTAATAAAGCATTTTTAAATTTTATTACCTGGCACTGTTTGTTAGGTATGTGACATTGCCTCTTTGTTCTTGCTGTACCACTGACTTTTTATTAGCCGTACTGTTTTTCTCTTGTGAAGACTCATTGTGTTGGATGATGGGATAGATGGGAGTGTGGAATATTCCCTGGCTCTGATTGGCGTTCTCTTCGTTCGCGTACGAGAAGTGTTTGACTACACAATCGTGTGTTGTAAATTCGCCATGAATTTTCACCTTGTTTGATATACTATGTATGAAGTGTGGGCGGTGGTTTCATATACTTGTTAACAGTGGTCATGCCCCTTTACTCAAACACTACCCCAGGCATTTTTATGATACGTCCAAGCTATTATGATGACCTGCGATTCGCCTAATCACGCTAGTGGAATGGGGCGTTCAGCATTATTACAGCTTGAAAAAGTGTTGCATCGTTTCGATAAATTTAGGTCTGGAGATGTTGGATAAATGCGGGACTCTTGTTATGTTTCGTGTTTCTATAAATATTCGTGGCCTCTTGATACCTACCTTCGCGCTTCAGCAATGCACTGGGCGACAACAAAAAGATGCAACACTCTTTGTTGTCACCCAAAAATACTTCATAAACACGATTGCAAATGCAGACAGCATGGTAAATATAGTTTAGTGTGGCACAACAGTAATCACAAATATATCTTTTGTGTGTTGTCGTGTCATGGTCATGTCCTTAACTAACATCGGGCATCTTTTTTAAGAGTATTTTTAATGGAATGCCTTTGTTCTAACCGAGATCTAGGTTGGATTGGTCTAAATAAACAAATAACGGAGCCACACGCGCATACCGCCTAGCACGCTCGGCGCAGTAGCGCTGGGAACGAAGCCACCTGAACCGGAATCGGTACTAAGGGCAGCTTCTCATCAGAGCAGGTTGTCATTCGCGACTCCGGCAAAGTGGACGGCACCTAGCGGAAAAACATTGAACTGCACCGGAACAGGTTTTTTCGCGATTTCTGCTCCTCACCTGTGGCCTCCGTAGATTACATGTTATCGGCGGTTTGCGTGATAGAACAGTTGTCTCGGTGACTTCGTCGTAAATGTAGTATCAGCGTGTTGCCCAGGTTGCTCTGAACGCAGCGTACGCAGCCGCGTGAACCAGACGCTATGAATTTATCAACGTTCATGGACAGTCCTTTCGTCGCCCCTCGAAGAAAGTGAAGCCTCTGGAAGCTCGCTTACGCCGACACTACTGCGATACACACACAGTCATTCGCAAACAATTTAATAGAAGACACTATTTGCGATCAGGGGTCGTTAATGTAGATGAGAAACAAGGAAGGCCCCAGGACAGATCGCTGCTAGTGCCCCCGACGTTACAGGAGTAGTGGAAGTGTTTGTGTCGTTTTTACCTGCAAGTCTCCGGGTTTATGTCATTAAATTAACATTAGGAAGAAAAAATAAAGCAGCGTAGAATAGTCATTGTTCAATACCAATATCATATAGGGCCGAAGTATGTAATAAAACAAAAACAAAAAACAGTGTTTTTTTTTTTGAGGGGGAGGTAAATAAAAGTAGAATATCCCCACTTTCCGCGTTATAAATGTAGCTCGGTGTAAACAAGCAAGCCTCGCAGACAGCCCATAGCTCTACGCGATCAGCGAACACTCACCCCTCCCCCTCAAACTTCATCCGTCTGTGACGCATGATGCAGCATATCCTCGCAAACGGTGGCACCTGGACTAAAACAGTAAAACGAATGGGAGGCCGGAAAGCTGCATACGAGAGGAGGTTAAGATATCAGACATCTACTCATCAGTAAGCCCGTTGCCCGCGCTTTCATGTCTCGCTTTTTATCTCGGGCTATCAAAACCTAGAACTAGGCCGCTTTGTCCCGTAATCCTTTCGAAATACTGCCCTCTGTTGGCAGCTGTGAAATCCCTGCACAATGGCGGACCGAAACCCTTAACGTCACGGTACACTGGAAGAAACACACCCTCGGAAAAAGGTGGTGCGCGCAGTGACGTTGCACTTTCGTCGCTGTCTGATTGGCCTGTCGGCTCGTACAGAGCCCTTTCAAACTGACAGAGTTTGGCCAATGGGCGGAGCTTGTTGCCCGCTAGAACCAGCGGATTTCGCGATAACACAAATGGCGTTACTTTTTTGTCTTTATTCCTGAGAAATCGCACAGAGTTCCTATGAGTCAGAGCCACAAAATGGCGGACGGAAGTAGTTATCCCCCGGTTGTGAGACTACGCTGCTGTGGTTGCCAGGTTGTCAAAATCTTCCTAAGAAGGCCGAACTCTCTCATTATAAACGGCTTTGGGCTCGTGGTGTTGGCCGCGCTCCGACGTTGGCCGTTTGAACTTGAAGGCGCACTGAACGTAGTCCGCAGGTGGTCCGTACAACTTGACGGTTTTCCCGCGTTCATGTTCGAACAAAACAGATAAATCTGATGACCACAAGTATCCGTGAATTCAACCCAAAAGTGCTTCCCGCCCAAGCAATCGTGTTTTGACGGCGCCTGGTTTTCTCTTTTCACAGCACATATCCACGTTCTCGGGCGAACCGAGCACATAAAAAATGACCTTCAAACCTTTCTCGACTCTTTTGGTACAGCCCCAGCCGCGGCGTTTTGACGAGAAGGCAGGTTTTTGTCTGGTTTCTTTCAAAACAACTCGGAAACACACGTCTCACATGGTGACTTCCGCCCACAACCCCAGACCGGAAGTGCGCTCGACGCGCGACCACCGCGCCGTTGCGTAACAGAGCTGAGTTCGTGTATAGTATAACATTTGTAGGATCTAAGTGATAATTGAACAGTATATTGTACAAATTGTTTGATTATTGTTACTTGTATTCTTTATTTATGCTATTTTCAGTTTTGAAAAGTGCTGAGTGATAAATTTTGTGTACTTCGCTTGAACGTCCCTGTCACGCTACTGCTGCAGAATGTGTATGGGAGCCGAGAGCCCGTCAACAAAGCGTTTTTTTTTCTCGGTCCCCACTATTTACTTAGAATTGGAATTACGTATATTAATATTATATATATATATATATATATTACAGGATATGGTTCCTAGGGATGATTTGTTTCTTTAATGTGGTAGTTAAGGACACCAGTTTATTTATTAAACTCATTCATCGAGCGTATCGTCGCCGGCAAACAACGGTTTCAAACTAAAACAAGGATTGCTGTAATACAAAAAAAGTTTACATGTACGACGACGTTAATATTACAGTAAATCAATAAATGTAGTTAGCGTAAAAAGAGCCATTAGGAGACATGTTCCCTTCTAAAACTGTATGTGTGCCTACGTCCCCGCAGAGCACCCAACAACCAATCACCCAGCGGTCGTGACGCACGGAATAAATTGTGTATACGCCAGACACCATTTCAAGGCAGATTTTGAAGAGTACTAAGCGTACGAAAATGTCAAATGATCAGTGTTCCGACGCCAATTTTTATTGCGGTTCAAAAAATAACGTTACAACCTAATCAGTCAGTAATTTCGTTCACATGAGCGTCCGCCGTAAATAACTTCTAACCTGTTGTGCAAAAAAAAAAAACACCTAAGCACTTTTTGCGGCGGAGCTGTTAAAGGCTAGGTTCCCGAGGATCGTGTCCGTGTATGTCAACACAAACCTACCTGGACAGCTACCGCCATCTATAAGCGACGGTGGCAAGCACACAACCAGTATGGTTTCCGCCGTCGCTCGTAAATGGCGGCAACCTTTCCAGCTATAATAGAAGAATGGATAGTTGGGCGAGTTGGTGGGAATTCATCGTAGGAAACAGCGCGAAAAACAGCCGAGGACGAAGAAGAAACACACAGTGTATCGAGTACAGCTCCGCTGGTCTTCCTTCTTCACGAGAGTGGAAAAGCTGAACGTTTTTCTCTTCATATAAGAATAGCACGTTCCTGTGTTTTTTTTTAAGAATGTGAGCAAGATAAAACATGAATAAATACGCGTAATACAAATAAAACAAAAAGCAAAACAAATTTGAGAGCCCCGAAACTATCTGTTTTCGAGTAGCTTAGGCGGGACACGCATGCCTTTCCCAGCTACGCACACATCGTATACACAAACGCAGGCGGCGTAAAGCGAAAAGCCCGGGGACCCGCCCATTCTCCAGAAGAACTCGGAGAAACTACACGTTTTAGAGTACGGACCGATAAAACAAAACAAAGAGATAAAAACTTGCGAGCCACATAAAACACGACACGCACACTCCATCAACAACACAAGCGCGCGCATGCAGATTGCTTCGTCCCCTCTGTAAGCATGAGCCAGCGTCGTGAAACTTATACAGAGCGGGAACAGGGAATGACCGCCGTCTCTATACATCAAAGGCCTTTATCAGATCTCCGCCGAACCTCTTTGCAAAGCTCCGCGATGGAAGTTCGATCGACGCGACACGCAGCGGACAGGCGCCGCAACTCTGGATAGCAGACGCAAACGGCTGGACAGCGCGCCGGCCAATCACGGTCCAAGGAACGTTTCGTCATGGCTGCCGCCATTACGCAGCACCGCCATCTTCCCTCCCCCCTGCTCTGCGGCCTTCCTACGCGAGGCTCTCCCTTTCGTTAACAGCCCGGATGAAGTCGGAGGACAGGGTCGAATGGAGCATAGATGTTATCGCGACTGGTGGCTGTCCGTTCGATGCGCGAGGAAACGCTCAACTCAGGGCCGATAAACAAGGAGACCCCCGCGATTCTGTCGTGCATCTATACTTCGTTTCACTTCATGACGGACGCTGAGAGACCGTCGGAGCCAATCCCACGCCCGTGTGAGTGTCACGTGACCGTCAAAAGGGGCACAGCGACCCGTCGGGTGCGTGGTCATGCGGATACATTCACCGCGATAGATTGGCTGGCTCGGCCTGTAGCGTCCGCTCCGGACCATCGTAACGTAAAATGAAGTATTGTATGAATGGGTCTCGAGATAGTGGATGTTCGGTTCCTGTGCGCGTCGTGTATTAAATGGCTCGAGACTAAACCGCTCGATTTGCATGTGATTGGGGAACGTTGCGAGAGGATGGGACTTCCGCAGTGTGGCTGTAGGGTGTGCGGCGCCTCCGAGGGTCTCGTTTTATGAGCGGGCACGCGTAATGGTTTTCATTCGAGACAGGCGTTGAGGTCGCGTGTGTGTTGTGTGAGGACAGTTCGGGTGGGAATGATGGTATCGTCGTGACGGCGTCTCGGGGACCGCGTGCAGCGTTATTGACTGTGCCTAATTGTCGTCGTCGCTTTCTTTGTGATAAGAGGAGGTTTCGAACAGTGGGGCACCTTGTGTTGGGGATCTCAGCGCAGTCAACGAGCGTGTTTCACATGTTCTTTATTGTGTTTTCTTTTTTGACTTCAACACCGGAGAGTGGACTTTCGTATTCCGGGAGCACGAGCCTGAACACAGCATTATATATGCTGTGTTCAGGCGCCAACAGACTGGCCAAAGGTATCGATGAGATCAACTTCTTGTGATACGTGCAAACAACAGAATGTTGTTATGAATACGGGTAGCGGCCAGTTTTGTCCCAAAATAATTAATCGGGCGGCGGTCGAAGTTTTGTCCCTAAAATAATTAATCGAGGCAGCCTATAACTGTTTGCGGCCGTCACAGCGAAAGAATTCGACGACAAAGCGTAGTGGATCTTGGAATGTTTTGAAACTGCTGAATAGTTCCGAGGCTTGTTTCGGGTGACAAATAAATTGATTTTTCCCGCACTAATCTACCTATTGGATGCACATCGTGCCCAAATAAAAGTAATCTGGGACACAACGTGTCGAGTCACTGAATGTCCAACTTGTCATATAGGCAAAGCCGGAATACGAGATTTCAGAGCCCTGGGCTAAGGTTGATCCTGATGATGATGATGACGACGACAACTACGATTATTATGATGATATGACTGGTTAAAACAGTACATTTTAGCAAGCCTCAATTAATTTTACATTTGTACCTTCTTGAGTCACCTTTTTCAGCAATGCTATAGATAATGACTGCCATGCCTCGCTTTCCAGTACGCGCTCTGGGTCAGAAGTGCCGAATTAGCTCTCAACCATTATAAAAGTTTCCAGAGCAGTAGAGCAAGCTGTCCACACAACAACAGCATTTCGATAGTCTACACTCTTTTCACGGGCTCTTGTTTTTCTTCCGCCCACTTTAAACTTCAAAACTCATGTGCCGCAAAAGGGCTCGGACGGTTTGGGTCCGCGAACGATTTGCACAGACGCTTTGGACCATGCCGTGTAGTTCGAGCACCTTCACACTAACCGCCCTTCTTAGATTTTTAAGTGTCCTCTCTCGCAGAAGTAGGAAAATATTCGGATCGATTTTGAAAGTATTGCGGTACTTTCTCGGTAAACCCCGTTCGAAAGTTGTCTGGTACAGCGACAGGCACCTTTGCTGGATCTCTCTTAACGCAGATGGGTTCTACCTTGAAGGGTTGCGCAGACAATTCCAGGCACATGTGAGAATGTGTTAGAAGGAGATGAAAGTGTTTCTAGATACCCATACTTTCATAGAAAGATCCCTGCTAGTACAGTTGACTGCAGATAGTCCCCGATGCCTGAGGAACACCGTTGTGGATCCTTGAGACGGTTCTCCGCGGCTATAATGCGATTGCTAGGTGGCCCGTGGCAGACGCTCACACGTGGTTGTGAGCGGAAAGGAGAGAGCAGACACGCTAGCATCTCTGGACATGGTAGGTATAGTCAGTTTTAAGACTCTTAGATGGTAAGATGCCAGAGTCTTCTTTAAATGCCTTAGGACAACTGGTTACATATATATTTTTTAAACTCGGCTTTTCAATTAGACGCCCCAATTAGATGCGTATGACCTGACATTTCGAATGTGAATTTAAAGGAACTGTGCCACTCGGAGAAAGGCCTCGTTCGAATTGCCAGTCTCCGTGACTCAGACCAAAGCATTATATTAGGACTGGGCAGAAGAATATGTGACATGGTGTGCTACCTTTTACTTTCCCTCTCTGGTTCAACAAAATCGGTCACTCAAAGACAGAAACACGAAGCCCAATAACTAAGAATGTTGTCCATTTCTTGTTTGCAATGGATTCCCCTCTCATTTTATTAATTTTTTGTGAATTCTAAAGAATGCTTTTATGCGTAATATTGTTTTCTGGAAGGCTGAAGGCATTTTCTGGTTTGTAAGACGCAGATACATTTCAAACGAATTGTTATAAAGAAAACGTTCTCCACGTTCCTCAAATGTTCCCGCTTTGCTAACAGGCACAATATGAAAACTAGTGAACACCTGGAGAAGTAATACCACGTGTGCAGCTTTCGGCTTAAACACAAACTTGACTAAAACCTCACTATCGTTCCTAAAACGGACATGAAAATAGGGCCCCGTAAAAAAGAACACAAATATACTGTAGGTCTTCTGCATGATTTCAATCATGAAAACCTTCACTGAGACTGCCGTCGAGGAAACAGCTGTGTCCCCTTCGCCAGGGAGTATCGGATTCAAAGGCCGTTCCAATTAAGAAGACGTGTTTGCACGCAGTACAACACTGGGCACGAGCTTGAGTAGGACAGAGGGAGTTGACGCACAACCGCACTCTCTGAAATTTGCGGGCATAAAATGGGATGCACAGAGATCAGGTCTTGCCGGTTGCCGAACTTAAATGGAAGAAAACAGCGCGTGGGCGTCGGTCGCGCCCGTGGAGTTCCTCCCCTCTCTCCAGACTCACTCCAGGGCGCATGCGCCGTCCGGCCCGGGGTTGCAACCCCGGTGCGGGTGCTGCAGGCGTCTGGCGGCCTTCGATCGCGGCACTAGGCGGTGATAGAAAAGCCAATAAAGGCGCTGATTCGGAGCCGGCGGAAGATTGCACCTGTTCACGGGCGTCGTCGTGACGGGCTTAACGACGGCCTAATGAGAAAGGACGCCCCGGCATTAGGGAGGGCCCCGCGGAACCCGAGGACCGCCGCGCCGCCACGGAGCGGAAGCAACTCTCTGAGATACGACCGGTTTCCAGGCCCTATCTCCAGACTTTATTTGCAAGACTTTTCTACAGGCTATTTAAAGGCCCGTTCACACTCTTGCAACCGAGTACGACCGAGAGAGACGAGATCTGTTAAAACTTCTTAAAATATCTTAGGACGAGGGAACACACTGGCATTCTGGCGCCATCTATGCGGTGACCCTGGAACTGCATTTCACAAAAGCGAAGGTTTTGCGAGATTTCCGACGTCAATGATGTGCGTAATATCTATAATAAGGCTCATTTTCAACGTTGACAAAAGTTTTCGAGACAAGGAAGAAAGGATAATGCGCGAGAGAAATAGAAAATATGCCGGTCCGCGAAGTTTACGCTGCTACCCAATAGATGGCGCCAGTGTGTCCTCGCGTTGTGAGAGGTTTTAAGGAACCCAGTTTTAAGAGGTCGCAAGAGTGTGAACGGGCCTTTAGGTGCGATCGTTTAAAACATGTTTAGAAGACATCAAAACGCCGTCGTTTCGGGGGTGAAGTAGGAGAACCTGCATTTTTATCAGCTTCCCCGGAACATTGAGCGGGGAAACTGGGTGCATAAGTCACGTGGCGTCAAATTTGCCGCGAAACATAGCGGGTAAACTAAAGGTGTTTATTTCACGTGACATCTATTTCCCCGCCAAAATTAGAGGGGAAACTAAAATGTTTTGTGTCTCGTGACATCAAATTTCCCGCTACATTTAGCCGGAAGAGTGAATTGCGGTTTAGGTCACGTGATGTCAGGTCACGTTATGTTAATTTTACCTCTGCATTTAGCAGGAAAACTTAATTGACGTATAGATTACGTGACATAAACACCAATCTAGTTTCTCCGCTAAATTTAGCGGGAAATACACGGATGGACGGACGGACGGACACAATTTTGGGATTGGGGTGGCGCTGCCAGTCACAGCGGGGCCAGGAGGCCGGTCAGGCAGTGTTTAGCGTGGCTGGCTTGGGCCGTGTTGGTGTGGCTAATTCGTCTTGCCTTGCATGCCTTGTGCGTGAAGCGATACAATAGCGTGTGGCTGCAAGTTGTGCCGAAGAGACGAAGGACTCGCAACAAAGTCAAATACGGCGAAGGAAAGGACGCAGCGGTGCTGTTTTGTGCTGGGGTGCAACGTGATTTACAGCACGTGCAAAGAGAAACGCTCCTTGTTTCCGACGCCGAGCAACGCCTCTCTCTTCGCGCAATGGGATCGTCCGATTCCGGAAGTGGAAACAAAACTGATAAGACAAAAAGAAAAGTCTAAGAAAAATGTGAGACGACCTGTGTGACATGTCAAAGAAATAAAAATTCTCTCAAGTGGGTTTGCTCTTCAATAAAGACAGCAATTGAAGTTACTCCATTTAACTTGCTAGTCTTTGCGTTTAGTTTTATATGATGCAATCTCCCTAGATGAAATCAATTCAGACATTTCCTGGTCTTTGGCTGAGAATGCAGAAGTCAAGAAAAGTTCGCTTTCCTTAATCCACACTACACATGAAAAGATGTATTAACACCGGAACAAAAACTACGTATTTAAAGGTCTAAAAAATGTACAGCTGCCGAAAATATAATTATATAGCTTTGAGACTAAATTGCAGAGGAAAGCATCGCATATCATATTATACTCAAACTTCGCTGTCTGAATGCTGGTATGTAAGGTGAGATAGAAAATTAGTCTTTTATAACAGCATAACGAAAAAAATAATAATAAAGAAGCGATACTATGGAAGTAGCTGACCGCTCCCGAACGGCATGTGCGCTTTTAATATAAGCTTCTGTCGCTCACGCAAGTCACGCTTTTTTACAGGTGACTGATATAGGATGGGGTTTATTGTTTCTCAGAATCGAGCAGGCAAAAACAAACGAAGAATACGACCATATTCCCGCCGAATAAAACGCATCTGCCGCGACCGCCAGGCCTCTGTCAGCCGTCAGATGGCCGTGCTCTGCCCCACAGCGCCCTCAACGGCGTGCCCGCACATTGTGACACACTGACGGCCGCCGGACGGCACTACCTCCCCATTCTAGTACACCCTACAGGGGCACCAGTCGGGCGTCTCACCGTATAGTTCAAATCGCGAGCTTCCGATCGAAGGACAAATGCCATTCGATAGACATGACAATACCAATTCCCCGTGGGACGGGGCCATATAATGCAGACGCGTACAGTTGCGACAACGAAGCACCGCTGCAAACACCTCCAAGCCAGCGGCCGCTCCACGCGGGCGTCGGCGCAGAGCTCCTCGAGACCCGAGCCCGAGAGCCGACCGAGGCGACAGACGCGTAAAGCCCGGATCTCGTCCCGCTTCAACATCCATCATAGGGCCCGGGCCCGGACACTTTTCATTAGCCGCGCTGCCGGCGAGCCGCTCATGCCGACATTAATATAGCCGGCAACAAAAGGAGGGCCGCCCTCCGGCCCCCGCCGAAACGCCGGCGTCCAATATAAACGTCGCGTCGACAGCCAGACGCCTTAACCCCTGCAGCCGCAGCTTCGCTTCTCCTCTCTACAAGGTTTGTCGGGGTGAAGCCCGCTTTAACGAGCGAGGAAGAGCGCGTCGCGGGGGCGCGGAGCGTCGGAGCGACCGTCCGGGGAAAAGCGCGCAGGTTTTCGCCACTATCTTTTTTGGCAGTTGTCTGACTTTCCATGGATGCTTTTGGATCGAGCGAAATTGCGCCGGGAGGTTCGCCCATTTGTTTTATATTTGTTTTTTCCCCCGAGTGGCTTTACGGTTCTTGACGGTGAGATTGAGCGCGTGGAGCGGATCCCCGAGATAGTTTTGTTTTGGTTCGGCGGAAATGGACAGTGCCACATGTTGACGACAGCCGAATCGCGGACAGAGTTACTGCTGCCTCCGATGGTCCATGGACGGAAGTGTATTTAAAAGGAGCGCGAAATCGACGGAACCTCTTTGGGGATTTAAAATGGCTGCGGTGAAACGTCCTACAGCCTTTTGACGTGTTGCCAGCCTTTATAAACACACCGGTGCTTCATGTAGAGGAATAATTTATTTTAGTTAACATTGTGAGAATCTACCACTATAAATTTTTCTACTTTTTTTTTTGCTGGCGCAGGTTTTTTTTTTGCATAGTATATTTATGCAACGTTGAATTCATCGTTCTTCTTTTTTATCATTTTTGTTTGTTTGTCATTACCTTGTTTTGAATAGCCAATAAACACTGACTTTCCGGTTTAACCTTCTGTAACTTTAATTACCAAAATGCGTCGGAAATAAGCAAGACAAAGTAGTGTGCACCATCTTGGCAAATGGCCCTATTTGCGACTCCAGCAAAACGGACGGCACCAATAGTGGGGAAACACCGAACCGAAGGAAACGGGTCCTTTCACGATGTCTGCTCATCTCCTTGTGGCTTCCGTGCCTACATGTTGTCGGCCGCTGGCACGATGGAACAGTTGTTCCGGCGACTCTGTTCTGACTGGCGTACAAGCGTGTTGCCAAGGTTGCTTGGAGCGCAACCTACGCTGCCACGTGAACCGTACAGTGTGTGTTTGTATAGTCATGAGTAGCCAGGAGAGTAACATGTCCAAGTTTCATTCAAAATCAATTCTTCATTTTTTTGTTTCATTTTACATTTTCCAGCGTTCGGAATTAGCTAACTTAAGGCGCATCCTTACTGCGAAGAAAAGCGCGATAAAAAGTGAGTGTTCTTTGTTTGTTTTTTTATTGTAAAAATGTCGAGCGTCGTGGAGGACGACGCCAGGAGACGACGGTCTCCGGACCCAATTCTTCCCTCGACGCGCGCTTTCGAGCCAATCAGCTAGCTCCCGGGCGTGACGTGTGGTGTTTTTTCCGAATAGGACCTGTTTTTAGCTCGCGCAGTTGCCAAACGTGGCTGGATGCATTTCAGCGTGAAGAAAAGCAAGCCGATCGGAACACCTGACCGTGAGCAGTGTTTCATGTGCGTGTACGACGCCGTGATACTCCTCTTCATCGTTTTCTTGAAAGCCGTCACCAAACGACTAACTTTTCAGTATGTTCCGACTGCGCGGGAGCGATCACCGTGTCCTGTGCATTCTTTTTGTGCACGCCACCACTACGGAATACAACAGTTTCCCTTCAAAACACTATTGCACAAGCTGAGTGCAGTGCTATCAAAGGATACCGGACGAGCGGGCGTAGCACCATGCTAAACTTTATTTGCACGAAAACGCGCTAAAATAATATCTTCTGAAGCTGCGCGCTTGAGTCCGTGCCCCTCACATATACTGCATACAACTAGAGAGTAACTTATATATAATCATCGCCGTTGTCCATTCACTGAACACGGTTGTCTCCAAGCGCATATGCAATCGCGAGGGCAAGGCAACGACGATCGTTCGATTAAAAAATTTGCGCGTTTAGTCGATAAACACGAGGTTCGCCGAAAAGACGCCAACGTTGGGTGGCCCTGTGTGACTGTCTGGTTTTTATCAACGGTGAAATCGTCTTCTACCAAAACGCGCGTTTTTTTCTTTCTGCGTGAATGCGCCTTTACACAGCGCTCTGGTCCCTGCCCCGCAGTTTCGCACCGAAAAGCGGCCAGTCGGTAGAACGCACGCTCCGATCAAAGGCGCCGCCACGCGAGGCTTGACGGCGAGAGTATACATCCGTGCCTCTTAGCCGCACGTGACCCGTTACGGTAACCCAGTTGGAGTCGCGAAAGCGTCGAACCCCGAAGCGGCCACATTGTTTAAAGGGCGACACCCGCGACCCTGCTGGATCCTACTGGCCGCTTTGGTGTTCCCTCTTTCGAAGCCTTCTCTCTCCCTCTCTCTCCCCGCTGAATCCAGCACGCTCCTTCCTCGTGATCTGTTGCTCGACTCGCGAACCAGAGAGGAGCCGATGACTCCATTTTTCTTTCCGTCTCATGTCGTAAAAAGGCAGACGAGGTGTGGAGCTTTGGCACGCTAAGACGCGATGCTAAGAGCGGAGAAGGAAGGGCGACCTGTTCGGATAAGGTTCATATCATAGGAGGCTCGCTTTCTGTTTATCATTCCCGAGTCCGTTGGAGGTGATACCACCACAGCGCAAAAGACAGAAAGGAGAAAAGCGACATTTCAGGTGGGCATCGTAAACTGGCGCGGCTGGCGACCTAAACGTGGAACAGGAAAACGGAGTTACGAATAGCAGCTTAGCGACATTCTTGACGCACCGAGTGGCTTGACGAAGGTTCGAGTATTTTGAACAAAAATGGCAGCGTCACGACGAAATGAAGCGGACGACTCCGTGTTCTACACGCAAAACGTGCTTTGTCATGCCTGCTTATTTGTTCGTTACTCGTGGAAGACGTTTCACGAATCAGAGGACTCGATGTTTTGCAAATGCATATAAGCCCGAAATGCACGGGGAAAAATTAAATGTTCTTTCGTGGTACACCATGACGCCACCTCAGCTTTGTGCTGACGGACGAAGGATCTTCTTTGGTCAAGGAAGTGTGGCTCAATCTCATTTGTCCGGCATCCCTTGTGGTGCATGGCGCCAGCCTGGTGCGACATTATTTGCACCGACTAATGGGCCGTTTACATTTGCGAATTCACGGGCGGATTCGCGCAGGCGGAAAGTGGATTTTAGAGCCGGGTAGCGAAATCGACTCGTCGCTGGCAGAAAATATGAATCAGTCCGGGACCCATATTCATATTTTCCGACAGTGACGAGTGGATTTCGCCACCTAGCTCAAAACTCCTTTCCCCTGCGCGGAAAGAGGTTTTCGAGTCCTTAGATATAAACACGTCATAAAGCGGCAGTATAGACTTCTTTAGAAATTCACGTGTCGATTGTTAGAGGGTCCGAACTAGCGGCGAACCATTGCAAAATGGCCTAACGACTGCCACCGTGGAACGCTAAAGTCTAAATGCAGGACTCGATAAGGAAACTGTACGCCGCAAAAAAGGCGACGAATTGCGCCCGGCGACGTCGAGTGTCATTAGAGGGTTTTAGTAGATCGTTTCAATTACCTCCGATACCCCCGATAACGATACCATGCATGCGCAAAGGCGGAGGCAGAGTATTGGGTATCGTTATCGGAATCATCGGAACGATCTACTAAAACTCCATTCCTGGTGGCGCTCCTGTCCGTTTAGCGAACGGAGCGCGGAACTCTCGGGCTCCGGACTTCACTTCTTCAGAAACGCGACGGAACACAAAGCCCAGCGCGCGAGCTCCACAAACCAGAACGTGCTTTTGTCGCTTCGGAAAGTGGGCGAATCAGGCCCCGTACCCCCGGACACCCAAGATGGCGCCCGCCAGATATTTTTTACTTGAACAGTCTCCGAACAACACGTGCAATGTGCGGGTGCGCGTGAACAGCTGGCATCCCACTGAAGAGTGAGATCCGCTCCTGTAGCTTTGGCTTCGCTTTAGGAATGACTGGAACGTGTCTCCGACTGTTTTGTTTCCTGCGTCCTAAAAAAAGTAACCCCTCGATTTCCACCTGATGAAGTGACGAAAGTTGTCGCCCGGCCGTGATCCTGGCTGTGTCACAGCAGAGGTGGTGCACGTGACAGATGCATGTTTTTTACAGCGAAACTATATACCTTTACAAGCCAGGAAATTTCTGTGTCTTTGGCGTTGTAAGCGAAAAAATCTCGGCGAACAATTGAAGAAAAAACAGCATATCTCCTTTGAAATCAAGCATACAGCATACAGCTCAGTGTCCGTTTCAATAAAAAAAAACTCAAAACAAGCATAAAAAAACAAGCATCAAAACCACATGATGGATGATAAGGCGCGTGTGAACCATAGGAAGAGCCTCTTATACCCCATTCACACGTGCGGTATAAAGGTACCTTTAGCATAGGTCCCTATTCTAAAGGGAGATGGACTTCGTAATCACACGGCGCACAAAGGTCCCTTTCGCTAAAGGAGCCTTAAAAATAAACGGAGCTCGCAGACCTCCCTTTACAGCTACAGGGAGTAGCCTCGGACCCATGAACTCCAATAAAAAGTCTAGCATATACGCTTCTGCTTTGTTTATTGCATTTTAATGAAAAGAATGTTTGCAAGGCAAAAATTATTAAGTAAACGTGAGCACAAACCTGATGAAAGATGGTAGTACCAAATTTATACTCGCGACAGCGGGCAGCAGCGGTGGCACGAACGCAATGGCGGCTGTACCAGCTTTTCGTGCTTTGAGTAGCGACGAGGAGTCGCCCGCTTCGCCTGCCCAGAGCATTTTTGTGACCATGATTTCGCCTGGTGGACCAGTGAACTTGGGTGCCAGCACTAGCGGCACCAGTCAGAAAGGCCCTCGAGTTCACTGGTCCGAGGCGGAAACATGGTCACTAATCCGACTCTGGGAGGACAACATCGGCGAACTCCGGCGACAAAGGAGGAACGCCGGAGTTTACGAGACCATCCGCCTCGGCCTGGAGAGGCTGTCTATCGACAAGACCCGGAAACAAGTGAGCGATAAAATCGACAACCTCAACCAGACATACAGGTGAGCCAGTTTTGAGGTTGCCGCTCACCTGTGCCCGCTCGCCGACTCTCGGAGCGCGCTCGCCGAGCTTAAACTTGACGAAATGCGGTATTTGATGTCGCTACGACAAATAGTAAATAAATTAATTGTTTTGATCAGCACGACCTAATTTAGCGGTAATGTTCGAGTGTGTCGCCTCAGTGTCTACGAGGCAAAATGCTGACCTATGGGTCCCCAGTGGTGGGTTAAAATCTCGGCCGAGGTGTCCACCATTGGACGCGAAAGGCTCTTGGCTTCACCTCAACAGATCCCCAGCTTTTAGCCCTCCTTTGGGTTGTGCCAGATGTCCTTCGTGGGTTTGGCACGCAGGCCCTGAGAAATAACGTTTTTTTACTGTTTCCATTAACAATTCCTAAAACTGAACACACACAAAAAAAAATTGCAATTCACAGAACGTGACAAGAAGGGCTCTTGGTTCCCCTGTTCCAATTCTAGTTGCAGCCAAAATAAATTGCCAACCCCCTTTTGGTTAAAACTGAATTGGTTAAAACTGAACTAAAACCACGTTTGTGTATGGCTGGATTCACAGTGGAAAAAAGGAAATGCAGATGAAATATTGTTCCCAGGTGACAGCAAGCCCCATTCAGTTGCTTAATACGTAGCAACACTTTTTATATATATATATCTTTTTTTTTTTTTTTACAGGACGAAGAAAAAAAACTTAACAACTGGATCTGGGAAGGTAACCTGGCCCTACTTCTATGATCTGCATAGATTCCTTGGAGGCCTGCCGGTGAACGACCCAAGCTTAGTGGACGACTCACTACCTGGAGATGCTTTGCAGGTATTCCAGTGATCTCATATGCTTTAAAAAAAAATGGCTCAATTTTTTTACCCATTTTGGTTTCAGGTGGGCTCTCTGTTGGAATATTAAGGGCCCATGAAAAGATTTTCTCTTTCATTAAATAATACTAGGAATTAATGACGTTCATAACGTGCATAAATTTCTTCCTACATGCACAAAAAAAAAAAATTTGAGAAACACGAGCAGCTTTTGCCTATTCAACTCGCAGCCAGAATAAGCGACTACATGACCTGGCTGCGTTTATGTGCCGCCAATGTTTATCATAGCCACGCACTGGGGTTGGCAAAGCACAGGGCATGTGCTGAGCTCCAGACGTTGTTAGAGTTTCGACTGTTTTCGTCATTCTTGGATTGAAAACGAGTCGCTGCCCAGTGCTTGCTGAGGCTTTCATTGTTACGAGCTTAGGTTGAGTTGTCCCCAATCGTCATCACGAGATGCACCCCGAGGGTACATCCAAATTGTGGTTCCCACGACACATCGTCAAGCTTTTCAAAGCAGAGACTGAAAAAATTGTCCGCTTTTATTCTTGGAATTACTACGTAACAACACAATTTCTGGAGTCATGACTTCTCGTTCGAGTATCCTTAGGTCATGCTAGGGACAGTATTCCTGCACAAAGTGAAAAACATTCAAACCGAATATCGTTGCATGATCCCCTTTAAGTTATGCATGTATCTTTAAGTCATGGGCCCTTCTGATGAGCACACATTGGTTTTTATCAGGAACCTGAAGACAGCTCTCCTGAGGAATCACAGGAGACAATGGATCCACCCGAAGAACTGCAAGTGGAACCACAACAAAAAAAAAAAAGTCCTCCTGCAAACAGGCAGACCTTGTCATGTTGGTCCTCGAGGAGCAGAGGGCACAGAGACAAGAGCTTAGAGAAGCAAGGGAAACAACGCACAAGGACCGGCAGCGGCAGTTTGCGATCATGCAGGAAGCGAATGACCTGCAGCGAGAGTTCCTCCAGTTTTTAAAATCGAAAGCTCCAAAGTAAAAAAGTAAATGCTAAGAAATAGCCTCCTTTTTATTTGAGTTTGGGTTCCAAGCATTGGCATACAATGCTTGCTTTGATCGTTGTTCGGCCTTGAACCCAATGGCAGACGTTTTGATCAAGGCGGGACAAACGCAAATTGTTTGGGATAAACGTCAGACCCACTAGTATTTTCTAAAGGTTCGAGTGAGTTGATGATGAAATGTGGGTACAATACTATTACCTTAAAGATGTGCATCACATGCGACTACACCAAAATTCAGTAAAATACCTTTCTTTCAAAGAGACACATCAATATCGGCAATCATGGTATAAAAAAAAATTTGTTCCTTGCTTATTACTACACATGTGGAGAATTAGGACACTTGTTTGTAGGGATGTCGTAAACCTGACGAGGTTCAGCTTTCTTGAACTTTCTATGCAAAGTTCGACTGAAATCAACTATCATGCACATGCGCAAAAAAAAAAAAAACTAGTTGGTGCCGCCTGATGGATGAGGGGTAGTGTGAAACATGCTGCAGAAGGTACGTGCTCAGCTGCAAGGTCATCACAATGGCAGTCTATAATGACATCAGTGCAAACTATATATAGAGGAGGTTGTGGTATAAATAGGGTTCCGCATTTTCGGTTTTTATTTTTTTTAATTCGGCATACTATTTTCAGTGTATATATTTAAAAAAGTTTACCGTTTTTTTTCAGTGAATATGAAAGAAACACAATCGGACACCGGATCAGATGATCCTTGTACCTGTGATATTTGTGATCACTCAAAGAATAACGACGGATATACATGTGTCGTCTTCGCTACAACTTCCGTCAGAACACACCTCAAAATCGTAAGCATAATCTCCAGCGCACTTCTTTTTCCTTCCCATTTTGACGACGAGACCGTCTGAGGTGATGACCATACAGTGACCAGCCGAACGGCAAAACAAAAAATCCACTGTATTTATGTTCTCAACCACAGAGAATGTAATTAAAAATGCAAAAATAAAAGTGGGCCCATGCTGCTTCCCTGCAACACTCTAAAAGACAATGAATAAGCATTAGGTGAAACATCCTAAACGCAAGCACAGTTTGCCTGCCAGGGAAAGGTCATCGCTGAACAAATTACTGTGCCCCTGCTGAGGCTTGGTTGCGCTTGGGGGGTGGGTTAGCACCAAAATATGCAACAAGTGCAGTGCGCACCGCAGTGCCACTGTCCGTCTTGGCCTTGGTTTTGCGGCTCGGCTGCTCCAGCTTGTCGTCCTCCTCCACTTTCTGGGCGTCCTGGATCCACTGCTTGTCTGCACTGTCGTTGAGTGTCTCGCAGACGTTGTGCAGTATGCAGCACGCTCGGACGACGGCGTTGACATTGTCAATGCGAACCTCCATTCGCTTGAGGACGATTCTGAATCGAGCTTTCAGACGCCCAAACGCGTTCTCCACAACACGCCTGGCCTTGGAGAGGGCGTAGTTATAGTCTCCTTCGTCCTGAGGGTGATTCAAGCTGTGGGGGAAGGGCTTCATCAGGTTCCTAGTGAGGGGGAATGCCTGATCGCACAGGACGATAGGTGGTATTTCGGTGCCACCAATGCTTCTTGGCACAGCCACCTGGTAGTCCTCGAGCAGACGCCCCAACGGGGATCGCCCATACACATTGGCATCGTGGCACTTGCCAGGGGAGCCCACGCTGATGTACCGAAACAGATACCTGTGATCCACCAACGCCAACAGGATGACGCTGTACCTAAAACAAAGTGACCACATGTGAGCAAGGAACAGCAGCAGTACTGCATGCAACAGATCTAGCTAAATTGTGTGCTCCTGAAATTACAACTTTTTGTTAAAGAGAGCCTCTCAAGCAGAGGCAGCGAAATTGACACAGCCATCATGGGTGCCCTACACCCACGGGCAACTTTCTGCAGCTATTAAGTCTATTGTAAGGAGAGGGTGCGTTGATCATTTCGCACATGCTTTCCTCCTCCCTTCGTTTTAACACACAAAGTTGTCCGCGAGTGTAGTGACATCATGTCTGTAATGCTGAAGAGAACGAGAATGGTCCCTGGTGTGACTGCACCAGCGTATATTTTTGGTTTATCCGTATGTTTGAAGCACGAATTACTAAAATTGCTTAGTTTTTCCAAGGAGCAAATTGCACTGAACGGCCCAGCATTGCTCGCGCGAAAGCATTCATTACCCCGTAATTTTATATGAAATGAGCAAAGTTACCCCGAGAAAACGAAAGTCACTGTTTGCTCACCAGCCTTTGTAATTGCGGTAGTCGACAGCCGAGTCTTTCGGCGGCGACACGGGCAGGTGGCAGCCGTCAAGAGCACCGATGGCGTTGGGGAATCCCAGGACTGCCTGGAATTCGCGCATGTGGTGCTCGAGATCCTCGTTCCTAATCATCGAAACCGTTCTGGCCTCCAGTTCCTCTATCACAACGTCGCAGAACTCGCGGTAGCTCTCGTTTACCACCGATTGTCCCACAGCGAAAAGGTGGCCGATTGTCCGTTCTTCCGCCGTGGAGCACAGCCTGTACAGGCTTATGGCTACTCTCTTTTCCACTGTGATCGCAGTTTTCATGGCTGTGTCTTGCCGTTGCATCGACGAGCGGCAGACGTCAACGAGGTACCGGAAGGTGGTTGAGGACACACGAAAGCAGGCACGAAAGTGTTGTTCGCCCAGTCTAGGCAGCGTCTCCTCAAACCACCTCCCCGACCGGACGTACATTGCCCTCTCGCGAGGGATCCTCGTGAACCGTTGAGCCAAAAGAGCGGCGACAGTGAAGTTTGTTGCCACAAGCTGCTCCTCGAGTTCGTCCGCTGCCTCTTCGGTGGCTCGGATGCTCTCCTCAAGCTGATTAAATTCCATCCGCCGCTGATGCAGCGACCACAAAATGCCCATGCAATCGTCGTCGTCCATCGCAAGACGCTCGTCGCCGTCAGTCACTTCCATCACTACGGCGCGATGTTTCACGGAGAGTTTTCGATCACGGACCACGTTTCGCACCTGCAACTCGACCACTGCGCCCACTCGACCTGCCTCGACCGCGTACCTCTTTTGGATTTGGATTCGACAACACGGCGGGCACACACCAGCTAGACATTCTAAAGAAAATCAGATTTTTTACCTCCACCATGCAATACAATTAAAACTAAATTATTAATTGGTTTTAAAACGATATATTCTGCTTCTAATAAAGTAATGCATGTGTCTCAAAGCTGTTTAGACAAAATATTATATATTGCTCGTTCGCCCCTCGGTTTAGCCAGGCTATTCCCGGTGCAATAAACATCAACCCTAAACCCTCCGTTTATTTGCCGTGTGATCACGAACGCCTTTTGATACAGGTACCTTTAGCTAAGGGACCTAAGCTACAGGTCCTTTAGCAGCGCGTGTGAATGGGGTATTACGCGTGCCGGTAAAGATTACGTTCGCAGCTGCTTGAAAGGGGTTGACATCATTCGAAGCCCTCGTGTGAAGTGCAAACCGCATAATGGATAATAACGGCGCTTGCGAACAATGCGAAGCACGTAGTGACGTCACTAGCCTTTCATATATAAAAGAAGAACCCGCCTATACCCCGTTTCACCTTACGTCCGGACGCAGCGGATGCTACGAGCTATCTTATCCAATCCCGTTCTGTGGACGTGGCCCGTGATACGCTTTTCGCGCTTCGCTGTGCCCCCTCTCAAGGTCACGTGACACTCACATGGCCTCCGATTGGCTCCGATGGCTCGTAACATGCGCTGCGCTTAAACTTAAGATGAAACGGAGTATAGCAACTGATTTCATTGTTTCTGCAGCACCGCGATGAATAGGCCACGCATAGCTAGGACTCCCGAGGAGCAGTGTGAATAGTAGGAGCGGCAAAGGGAAAAGAAACGGCCATACGACCAGCGGCGGCGTGCTGCGACCGGCGACGGCATTTTGTATACTGTAGTAGGCAATCGTTGCAGGTGATACCACAGCTTCGCTGACCAACCACCTTCACAACGTAAATTGAAGCCTCAACTTTTTTTTTTTTTTTTGCTGGTTGCTGTTTTGACAGTCTACGGAAACTTCAGCAGTTAACCCTAAACACTTCAATCGAAGACGCTTTCCATGGCTCCGTAGTTGAGCTGGCACAATCGCGTGGCAACGTAAAAATTGAAAAAGCAACAAAAAAAAAGGAAAAGGACAGATAACGTTAAGGTTTTTCTCTCTCTATCCGTCTCCATTTTTTATTCAAAATTATTCTATATGCGTGCTTAAAAAAAAATCACAGCCGCATTTAAAACTTTTTTGTTGTCCGCCCATTTCTTGTTTTCCCTTTATAGTATCGGGTTTACCTTATGAGAAATAAAATCAGCAAGCGATAGGCGCCGTGTGTGTACCTCTTTTAATAACGGACCACATATTATATCCCAGGAAAAATACAGACACGACGAAGTGGAGAGAAAATTAATCGTAGTCCAAACTAAGACGGATACTGGTGCCTTCGTGTGCGCTTTGCATTGAGGCACACTATACTTCGTTTCAGCTTGGTCCGAGCGCGGCCGATGTTATGAGCCGAAGGGCTAATCAAACAGCGCAAAAGCGCAACGTCATGGCGTGCTCTCTGCAGTGTATAGGACCAGCCGGTATTCGCCGTCTCTCTGTGCGTGCTCCTCCACCGGCTGGTCCTATCAAGCGCAGAGAGCACGACATGACGCTGAGTTTTTTGCGCTGTTTGATTGGCCCTTTGGATCATAACATCGGCAGCGCTCGGACCGAAGCTGAAACGAAGTATAGTAACAAAGTTCTCGCCGTCATCCTTGAAGAAGCGCGTTGAAGTAAGGTGCCTCCTGGTCCCGTGACAGGTCCGCCAAGCTGTGCAGACATTGGAAGCCCCGACGTGTGCTCACGCAAATCATGCCCCGAGGACACGCGGACGGCGAACACTCAGGTACCACTGCATCACGCGCAACAAACAGTTCATTGTTCTTTTTTATTTTTATCTTTTGCAGGGATTTGTAACCCATGCGCAAACAATATCGAACGGAACGTCTAAAACTAGTCCACGGACCACAAGATGGCTTAATCGAATGTATTTTTCGTTCTCAGTTTGTGCTAATCGTGCCACTCGCAAAAATGAAATGCATTGCATTTCAAACGTCTCGTAATCAACTATGATTTGTCGTTTCTTTTTTCAAATCGTACAAATCCTAGGCGCTGACTCATTTGTATTAGGTTTACAGCTTTCCGGTTCTTATTTGTAGAGATTTTCGCCATAGATCGCAAGGATTGACTCCCTTCTTTGTTTCACCTTAAAGGAGCGATGCAACGACTTTTGTACTTTTCGCAAATATTGACTAGAAATAGAACGGATCTCTGACTTTAATGACCTGTCAAACACCCGTTCGTTTTTCCCCACACGCAATCGAAGTCGCAGATGTAATTAAAGAAAAGCGAGCAGCGTTCACCCTCCACTCGCAGCCAGAACAAGCGGCCACGTGATCTAAAGCCGATTATATGCCGCCAATGTTGATCATAGCCACGCGCTGGGGTCGGCAAGGCACAGGACACGCGCTGAGTTCCAGACTTTAGGGACCTTTAGCATACCGTTGCCGTGCTCCGCGCATTGCACTACCGAAGCCTTTGAAGCATGCTTTAAGCGCGCGCCCGGGTGGTACCGTGATCGCGGGGCTCCGGTGGTGCGGTATACGCGGAGCACGGCAACGGTTTGCTAAAGGTCCCTATTGTTACGGTTCGGCTATTGTCGTCATTGCAGCGGTTGGACACGGGGCATTACCCGAATGCTTCTCAAGCTATCGATTATCACGAGCCCAAATCGAGTGTCCACGCAATGCTCGGGTCCAATCTATGAGCTGCATTCAAATATCGTCACTTGACGGTACTGTGACCGCCCAGTTACGTCATCATGTTTTGCGAAGGAGAGATAGAATGAAAACGCTCGCTTTTGTCCTTGAAATTACACCGCAACGAACGAGTTCCTTGGCCAGTGGCGTTGCGTTCGAGTATCCTTGAGTCCCACTATAGTGCCAGTAAGCTCATGTAAAGTGGAAAACATTCCAACTGAATATCGTTGCACTGCCCCTTTAAGGTCATGCGCAGCCGATGCTACGACCTAATGGGAGCAATCAGGCAGCGTCAAAAGTGCACCATCATGGTCTTCGTCATGTTTTGTACGTTCTCGATCATCGCTGAACCAATCTTAAACATAAAAATAAAAGACCTAGGCATGGGCGTCCGGAAGAGGGCGCAAGGGAAGCATGCTCCCCCCCCCCCCCCCCCCAGGTATTCCGGAGATATTGAGGGATGTTTCGGTGGCGTACTCATAGGCCGCGGTCACCACTACTAATACATCGTTTAAAAGACCGTGTGCAGGCACTGTCTACTGCATGTTAATTTATAGTATGACGGTAACGTTGGCCAGACAATAACTGCTGTAAGGAACAAATTTCATGCTTCGAAGCAAGCTTGAGGTGTGTCTACTTCCGTCTTCATGCCTGCAGAGAAACTCCGTGTCTTTTGGATGATGTATGAGCCGTGTGACTGAATGAATAGGATTATGAAATAGGAATGACAAGCCCGATGGTATGTGTAACAAGCACGGCGGAAGCTCGAAGCCATCATGTTCATGAAACCAACACCGTACAAGTGAGACAGCCTGACGTTGCTCTTATTTCCGCCGATGAAAGCGGAAGAATAGTACTATCAAAGGACGTACCAAAAGAATTATAGCGCCCGTTCGGCCAATCGTGGTTGCTCCCACCTGAAAATAAATTGCATACTCCCCCTCCCCCCCCCCCCCCCCCAACTGAAAAAAGGTTCTGCAGAGGCCCATGGACAACTGGAGACTTGCACTTTTGACGCTACTTGATTTGTCACATCACCTCGTAGCGTCAGCTGCGTCTGAACTTAATGGGGCCATGAAACGATTTTCTTACTTGCGCTAAATACTGCTCAGAATCACTCCTTGCCTCAGTTTCTCTTTCTAAGCAATGGCAGTCGGCAAATAATCGCGAGAAATATGAGCCTCGTTCATCCCCTCAACTCGGAGCCAGAACAAATCCTATGTCACCAACGTTAATCATAGGCACAGACTGGGGTCGGCAAAGTAGAAAACGCGTGCTGAGCTCCAAGCATTGCTAGAGTTCGGCTATTCTCATCATCGCAGTGGTTGGACACGAGACACTACCCGAGTGTCCGCCGAAGCATTGATTGTCACGAGCCGAAGTCGAGTGCTCACGCAGTTTTTGTGTCCAATTCATGAGCCGCGCTCGACTGTCGTTAGCCGGGTGGTTTCGATTCCACAGTTACATGTTTAAGACTTCGAAGTAATATCATCGAATCATAAACAAACTGGTTTATTTAAAGACAATAAAACTTCTGACCGATCAAGCCGGCACCATCTTCCGTCTCTCTCCCCGTGGTTGCCAACCGAGGATTAATTCTCCGCCGCACCTGACGGTCTACTCGACGGATCGCTAACATATGTCATAAAGCTTTGAAAAAGCAAGACTGAAAGAAATAGTCCCTTTATTCCTCGCAATTTCACCGTGACCAAGAAGCTTCTGAATCAGTGGTGGTCCGTGCGGTTATACTTAGACTAGACTAGAACTAGTACGCCTCTGTAAGTCATGAACATTCCATCCCGGTATCGTTTCATGACCTCTTTAAGCTGAAACGAAGTATAGGGTGCAGGCGCAAGGGCAATTTAGTGCGGCCCGGTGTATACATGACATGCACGTAACGTCATCACACCATGCTGGTTGTCATTCCTACCTGTTCTTGCCGAGGAGAACGAATCCGGTGTTGTGAAATTGCTGCAGAAGGCATGCGCTTAACAGCAAGACCACCACAATGGCAGCTGATGTGACGCGAGTGCAAGTCAGGTATATGTCTACGCAAGCAGTTGACTGTAGTGCAAAAGCGCACGTGAACAAATACATGAGGCTGATCACTTTTCTCTGCCCCAAAACAGAAGCAGCCGGCACTGTCAAGGTTCGTATACCTGTTTCGCAGAGACGTCCAGCGAAGCCGATCTTGCAGTAGCACAGATCGCTCGTGTCAGCGCGGGTCACGCACGTGCCGCCATTGAGGCAGGGGCTCTCTCGCACGTCACCACGCCTGCACGCAGCCAGGGTGACACAGCTTGACGTCAGCGTGTGCGGGCCCCGATGGCCGACACAGTTTGGGAGCAAAACGGAACAGTCTTCGAATCATTCGTCAAAGCGCAGCCCAATGGCGACAAATCCCTAATTCCGCGCGCGAGGCACGTGATGAACTGTGGAAACGTCCTGTTGCTTCGCTCCCGCAACTTCTACCACACGCTGGAAACAGTCAAGAAGCAAAGACAGCGGGAAAGAGAAAGAGACAGAGAGAGAAAGATAGACGGGGGTGGGGTTGTAGTTTAGTTGCTTGCTTGCGTATACTGGAGTGACTCGATTGTGCCTCAATGGTGCCTCAATGGTGGCTCAGTGGTATCTTAAAAAGGTAACTGCAAGGAAAGAAGAGTGTATCTTTAAACAGCCTAATTGGGACAACCATGTCACAAAACAATTTTTCCAACAAAAACAAAATTTTTACAGCAATATTTACTGCGCAGGATTGATTTTGGTTTGCGGCTATATCGTCCGTTTTGAATCGCGCGCCATAAAGTTAGTATTACACGTCACGAAGTGGCTGCTATACGTCACGGAGTGACGTATAACAGCCACTCCGCGCGCGTCAAAAGAGCGGGAGTTTTAAATGTGGAGAGGTTGTGACTCCGACTAAATTACATTCTGTAGGGTTGTGACTCCGACAAAATTACGTTCTGTAGCGTAAATATACCTAAAAAAGGTTTTGTTTTTCGCGGAAGATTTATTTTGGGACATGCTTGTCCCAATTAGTCTGTTTAAAAAACACTTTTCTTTCTTTGCAGTTACCCTTTAAACAAAGATGCCTCAGTGGTGCCTTGATGGTGCCTTGATGGTGCCGCCTTAGTGTTGCAGTCGCAAAGAGCAAAACTGAGGAACTCTATTCAAATTGTCTAGCTTTACGAGCAGATCGTGCTCACAGTCTGTCGCGAACGTCTCTGGCCGTTGTGCGACACTTCATACACGTATACTGGTTCATTAATACACGACAAAATAATTGTATAAGCATTTTTGGGACAGTTAATGGGCAGCACGTGCGTCTGCCCCACCTTTGGCATAACTTATTTCTTTAAAAGCAATTAAAGAGGGTTGCGAAGCAATCTTCCGAACAATCAATTGGGTTAACGTATGACATATATGGTAGAATATCCACCACAGGTTACAGCCAACCCGGTTTCCCAGACAATTCCTTAAAAGTCATGCTTAATATCAATACAAAGCATATAGGTTTTCTTTGCTTGTGATGAAATTATGGCTCTCATTTAGTTTTGGCAACCTAGAGGAATACCGCGGTCGCATTGCAACTGAGATTTCGGTTATTTATTGACCGTCGGCAAACCGACGAGCATTCACTTGCGGAGTGTTCGCGGAACTCACGGACGCAGAGGTGAGCCTCCAGCTGAAAGCCCGGCTGGCAGAGGCACCGGAAGGAACCGTACAGGTTGACGCATACGCTGAACCGACCGCAGGGCCATGCCAGGCACTCGTCCACGTCGTCCAGGCAGCTGGGACCCATGAAGGGTGCAGGACAAGCACATTCTGTTGTACCTGCACACGGGCACGGGTAGAGCGAGTCGATGACAGCCTTTGATGGTGCGTCATCCACCACCCCAAAATGTTGGATGGTCAATCAGACACCGTCAAAAAGTCTGACGGACCGCCGAGAGAGTCGAATGAACCTTGATTACCTTATCAGAGTCTGAGAGCCCATAAAACATGTAAGGAACGTAAAAAAAGAAAAAAAGTTTCATGGACCATTGGGAAAATTTGGTTGGCCATCAAGAATTTCTGATGGCCCTTTTGATCATCGGGTTTATTGAGTTTCAGGGGTTTTTGTTTTTGTTTTTGATGTAAACAATTACACGGTCATTTTTTATTTTCTTAAAACGTTATAGCAATTACGCCGTTAGGCTCCATTTAGGTGGTGGTCCCGGCCCGCTCTAAGCCCCGCCCCCAGATCATTGGCCCCACCCCATGTAGGTAGGAAGCTTCTGGAGGGGACATGACGTCACCAGAGGTGAAGCCGGGGAGGCTTCCGGTTGTAAGGGATCAGACTTGTACGTAACGAGTTACAAGTAACTGATAACTTGTAATCAATTACATTTTATTGTAACCTTTTAACGCTTCAGTTACCTTTTTCTGTGGGGTAACGTCTGCTGTAATTCAGTTACTATTTTTCTGTAATAGTTTACAAGTAATCAATTATATGTTTCCGAAAGAGCTAAAAGTATCGTGTCGAGATTTTTTGCGTAAAAAATCGCTCCGTCTGCCTTTGCGTTACTCGTCTACGTTGCACCAACTTTGAACCCCTTTTTTTTTACTCCTAAACAACTAAAAAAAATATGCCAAGACACCAGAAGAATTAGAATGTCGACGAGCTCAGCGACCTGTAACGCGTTCAACACGCTCCTGAAACGCTTTCAACAGGCGGTCGCAACAGTGAAGCGCTTCGCTTCCTAGAGGCCTCAGAAGCCTCCGTCAAAGCACAGCGCACGGCCCCCGATTACGCGACAGCGCAGAGCCAATCGAGGGGCCATGCACAGCGCAACCACGAACTGGTGCGCAATGTGTTTGTGCGCTACAGCACCACTCTTTTCTCAAGTGCATCCGTCGAGAGGGTCTTCAGTGTTGCGACAGATACCTTTACCAGGAAACGTGGGAAAATAACTCACGAGAACTTCGAACGACAACCGCTGTTGAAGCTTAACAAGGTGTGAATGACAAAACGAAACAAAATGTAACCATTTTGAATATTATGCATTTTTGATTTCGTAATAAAAGATAAAAAGTAACGTGGATAGTAATTAACTACTGGTCATTTTCAATTACTTTTGTGATGCAGTAATTGATTACTGTAATCAGTTACATTTTTTTATGAAGTGATTGTAATGGACCTTTTCCGAGAAGCGTTCTGCGCACGCGCGAGCGCCCGATGCCAAGCGGAGAAAGTCTGCACGAAAAATCGAGGAAATTCGGAAGGAGGCTGTGGATCAGCGAGTAGAAAACGTAATTGCAGCATACATATAATTGTGTTACGCAAAAAAGAAAGCGGACGGAAAGAATAACACGACGTTTAAGCGGATTCAACCGCTCGTCACTCAATGGGCAAATTTCGCTACACAAACCTGAGTTTCAGGAATGCACGATAGTATTAATTCTTTTGGGGGTTACGTATGATAACGTAATGAAGGTTGTACGGCCCTTGAAGTTTTCTTTTAGAGCGCTGGAGATTTTTAATAAAATCTAGAAATATGACCGTTTTGACTGTTTTTAGCGCGTTTTGAAGCATTTTAGAAAATACAATTATTTAGAATGCAAACGTGACAAAACGCTTGGCCGTACGTACTAGGGTTGCCTCTAATCGTAATTTTAAGACCATGACAAGAAAGCAAAATATTGTTGTATTTGCGTATTTGTGTAAATAAAATCACCCTGTTAATTTTATTTCCAACTTGTTAAACGAGATGGCGACACTAGTACTAAATGCGTCAAACCGGAGATTTTCTTGCTGTTGCTGTTGTTGTTTTGCTCTCGAGCTCGAATGCGACCGCGATGTCTCGTTGCTCGTGGATCGGTAGCACGTGTAGCGAAAGCTCACACTGTAAAGCTCACTGATCGTGGATTCAATCCACCGGCCGCCTCTGCCCGTTTCAATCTGGATGAGCATCGTACCGGCGTGCTGTCATGTACAGTGGCGTACCAACTTGTTTTTGAATGAAGGGGCAAACCCCCCCCCCCCCCGGGTCGCATATTTTTACTATTTTGCTAGTGATGGGCCGAATTTTCGCCGAATCAAAAATTCGGTACAGAATCTTGGGATTCGGCGGAGCCGAACATTTGCTGAACTTTTCTAAATATTCGGCAAAGATGCGGCAAAGATTCGGCAAAAATACCGTTACCAGACTTAACGTTGATATTTAGTTTTTTCTCACAAAGAAAGGTGTTTTTTTTTAACTTAAATACCACATGTAGTGCCTATTGACACAGTTATTACTAAATAAGGTGATATTCAGCAAGATAATTGTATCGGTGTCGCTTTTGTGTGTTTACTTGCAATTTTAGTGTCTGCTTCCAGAAAGTGGCGTGACAACGAGGTTGGGTAGTAGCCGGCGCAGTCACGAATCACGCTACCAGAGGTTTGATTTTGAGACCTCATCAGCGCACGCCCGCAAGTGTGTTTACATTGTTAAAATAAAGGCAATCACTATGTTCTTACTTTCTCTGGGAGTGGCCTTTTCGTGCGCGAAAACGAGTGCAACGGTTGCTGAGCCTTCACCAGGAGAGATAACAATATTGTAAATATGCATGTTTTTCGATTTGAGTCATTTGACGTCAGCTTTGCAAGAAAGTGTGCGGTCCATATTCGCAACGTGCCGTTTTTACCTTTAAAATTCTGGTTTCTGGTGTTAGGACACACATGGACGTTTAGGAAGATGGGGAGAGTTAGCAATGTCGAATGTGCAACGTCGAGCATGACAGTTCTGTGTTTAGTTCTATGCAGATACATGAAAATTGCGAAATAACGCGAATTAAAAGGCAATCTTATTCTAGCTGTTTTGGCACAAACTATTTGTAAGCCGAAAATAGGATTGTTATAATAATAATAATAATAATAATAATAATAATAATAATAATAATAATAATAGTAGCAGTAATAATATTAATAATTCATAATTCATAATTTATTTGTGAATTAATATTAATAATAATAATAATAATAATAATAATAATAATAATAATAATAATAATAATAATTTTATTTGCACATACTAGAAGGGGCCCATGTGGTGGTGTGCGGAGCTATATAGGCAGATAGGTGAAAATCCTAACGCAGAGCGCCTGCCAGCCCGCCACCACATGTGAAAAAACAAAACCGATATATAACTGTGCAGAATATACCCACTACAGAAAGTGCGTAAGAAGGTAAGAAAAGGGGGAAAACATGTACACATTATGACGAGGATGCCAGCTGCATCCCATACATTCTGGGAAGCTCTCGTGACTCTGCCCCGTTTGACGGCAGTGGGCTGCGAGCTCTGAGCGTAATTGTCAGTTGTCAGTCAATGTTTCAACTATCTCGTTGCATCAATGGAAAGGTCAAATAAAAATCACGTTATCCAGAATGCAGCGCATCATTTGTCACTTGGGCAGTGGACTGCATAAATTACTAGTCGACCTTCTGTTCTTAAGGCAGAAAATATTGAAAAGAACCACATTAGCAAAAGCTCACAAACGCACAGTTACCGTGTCGCCTACTCCGCACCTCGCCGTAACCGCTGGTTGCACTAAACTGTACGATGGTAACCGCGCGACTGCGGGGAGGAAGTGGCCGAGTGGGCTAACGCGTCTCAGCTCGGAGCGTGGAGCGAAAGCTTGCGCTGGGAACCTCCTGGGCTCGATCCCCGCCGCCCCCGCCCGTTTCGATCTGGATGAGTTTCGTACCGGCACGCCTTCGTGTGATCATTACTGCGTGATGCACGTTAAAAACCCCAGGTTAGCGGTTGTACCGCACTGGCTAAATTTCTCATCTACAGCTAAGAGACCGATTACCCGTTGAGGCGCATCTCCCCATCAAGGCTGTATAAACATAAAGAGCAAACCAATTTTTTTTTTTTTTTTTTTCGCGCGACTGCGCGGTGTCCATTTGCGATCCATGACCCCGTCGCGTTCGTGCGCGTCCGCAGACATTTCCAGAATTTTTGCCCAATCCTTGCCGAACTTTCCTTCTAAATTTCGGCATGTGCGGAACTTTGCCGAATCTGAAGTTTGGCCATAGCCTCCTCTATACGGAGAAAGCCTGGCACGTCGCGAAAAAAAGTGGCCGCCGAAAGTAGGAGAGGAGGGGCGGGGAATCGGGAGCGGAGGGAAGCTAGACCGCTAGCGCCACACAAGAGCGAGCGGCCAAACGCAAAAACATTCTTTTTTTTTTCTATTTTTTTTTTCGGAATCGCGGAGAAGAGAAAGTCAACGTCAACCCTTCCCCTTCGCCGTGGCCCTGCGTCCGCATCTCCGCCTCTCCGCAGCGGTCCCGGTCGCCGCTTTCGTTTGCGTTGGAGGTTGTGCCGACGAACTGCCCGGAAAGGTCGGTATCTGGTGCTTGGAGCGTTCGGCGATTCATGGGACATATACTTCGTTTCACCTTAGGTTTGAACGAAGTCAAAGATATACTTCGTTTGATCTTACGTGCGAGCGAAGGCAGTGCTAGGCGTGCGAGCCGAGCACTCATACGTTCGCTGCTTTGCAAGCGCGCTTATCCAGTTAATGCTTTTCCTCGGGCTATCCTCTCATGCTTATAGCTTCGCCTTCGCTCCCACATAGGACTAAACAAATATAGAAGCGCGAGATCGACGCTTTGTGCATTGCTGCTTTGCTCGAGCGTGTGTGCGATGCAGTAACGCAAAAAGCGCTGGGCTCGCGCTTCTAGCTTTGGTTTAGCTCGCACATAAGGTGAAACCAAGTAATATAATACGCAACTTTAGCTTCCGTGAGAAACGACAGCAACTCGCGTTTTAGTGCTAAGGACGAAAAAATAAAACGTGGACACGGACAGACATGCACACAGTGTAGATGTCTGCACCTGTCATTTACGTGTTCACTTTTGTAATTAGCATACCTTATCATTCTTCGTCGCTTACTCAACGGAGGCTCGAGCGGTAGCAGCGTCCACAATAAACATTTTCACTACTACTTTACGAACTGTTTACATTGTTGCGCCTGTAGTCCAGTTGAAGCTCATACACGCGACGTTCAAAATGTGGCTAATCGGAGACTCCCACTGAAATGACGGTCCTCGGCACCTGGGCGTCGAAACTACTCAGTCAAAACTGTTTGGTTCTTCCGCGGCACGACACGATGGTCCGACGACGGCGCACTCCGCTGGCACACCGACAACTCTGCCGACGCCGCCAACGCCGCCGGCATCGTGCATTGTTGCCAGCGCCCTTTCGAATCGCCGCCGTCGCCGCAGCCGTTTCTCCCGGAGTACGAAAACGACGGTGACGAAAACACAAAAACAAACGTGGTTCGGGGAGCGGCCGCTCATTACCCAAGCGCTCGCGGACTATCTCTGCCCTTTCTGCTCTGCGCTACCATATTTGTCACCGCTTCGCGCGCTCCTCCTCTCCTTTTTTCAGCGGCCGCGCGCCCTATGGCTCCGCCGTCGATGTGCCAGGCTTTCTCCGTATAGAGGAGGCTATGGTTTGGCAGATTCGGTCCATCACTAACGTTTACGGCTCAGGTGATAGCCCCCTAGCAACGACGCTCACGCCGGATTGGCTGCTCGGCAACGCGCGGAAACTCAAATTTCGGATTCGGACGGCGCGTGTATCACTCAAAGCGCGTTACACCCCCCCCCCCCCCCCCGGCCTGCGTTCAGCGTCCACGCCGCTTCGCGGCGACAGTGTGCGGCTGCTAATTACAAAACTATTACCCACTCAGCCCCCCCCCCCCCCCCCACACACACACACAACACACACTTCTACCCCCGTACACGCCGCTTTGCAGCCGGCAACCCAAGCCCCGCTGTCCCCCATGCACATCCGTAAATAGAGTCCCATACGATTTAGTTCAGCGCGTCGACAGAACATTCGTTCTTTTTCAGTGTAAATCGTAAAAAAGAAATGTCGTAAATATTGCCAAATGCCTCGACAAAACAAAATGCTCAAGGAAAAAAAAGAAGAACTAAGCCCACACCGTGGATATAACCAGGGTCTGCTACGTATGAGGCTGACATCCTACAACTAAGTTACGCTACCGCTTCGGAAACTCGCATTGTAACCACTGCCTATGTTGACGGCGGCAGCGCCTATCTCCACGAACCAGCCAATCCGGCGTGAGCGCAGTGGCTAGGGTTTGTATCGCCTGCGCGTTAAAAATATGCTTCCGGAGGTCGGGGGCGGTGCCCTTGGTATTCCTTGGGCGCCGCCGGCCAGTGTTTGCCCTGCCCAGTGGCGGCTGTTTTCGGGGGGGGGCAAAACACATGCCTTGCCCCCCCAACTCGGAGAACTGGGGAGGGGGGGGCAAGCGCCCCCTGCCCCCCCCCGGTTGGTACGCCCATGGTCATGTATCACTATTGCGTGAGGCACGTTAAAGTCGTCAGGCAAGCAGCGGTATACTGTACTGTCTTTCATCTCCAACGAAGACACCAGACGCCCTCAGAGCTGACTAACTTCCCGCTGTATAAACATAGACAAAACAAAATTACAATTGATGGCTCCGTTGGTCGGCACTTTTTGAACGTTGCAAAAAAGTGTAACTAGTCATCAGCAGACTCCTAGCGAAAGGCCTGATAAGGCTCTGAAGGCGATACTTTTGTTGATTCTATTTTTCTATGTGTGCTATGTTAGCGCGCGTGGTCAAACGCTTGCATACGCTACAAGCGTGGCTCGTAAGCACCCTAAGATCGTACAGGGTTGAACAGATATGTCCTAATGTGTGGGGTGCCTCAATGTCATTCTGCTTAGGGTGATGCCACCCTTTGTAGTACCCGATGCCGACAGCACGCGCTCACTGGTAAAATACAAATAAATCGACGAAAACAAATGTCGCCACAGCACAGTCAGAGCCACAAACGCGTGCCGGGACACGCTCTTTCACGCGCTTCTGAACAAAAAAGAAAAAAGAAAAACAAAAGTGTGGGACAAAATGGCCAGATATCTCCACCCTAAGCCAAGCGCACATGAAGGCACCCTACTAATATGTGTTTGGAAATAAAAAAAAAATAGTTGAATGAGTTTCAAAGAAGGATAAAATACTTATTCCGAAAAACATTTATTTTATGAAACATTACTTTAGATATTTTCATTCTTTGTAGACCTTGTTTGGTGGCTAGTGGATATAAAAACAAAAAATGAAGCATGATTTCTATTATTTTGAACAATTGCAATATATTTTCTTAACCAACAAACAGGTGCTTACTCTGAGACGCAAATTGAATTTTGACGTTAGCGTTTTGGCGCCCGAAACAATTTTTTTTGTTGCAAATTTAACACTTCCCGTTTTCCGGATTACTAAGAAAACCAAACGGGCCTTCAATAAGTAGAAAATACGTTTCTGCCTAAAGTGAGGCGTACGGGTTTTTTTTTTGTGTTTTTTTCTTTGCCTTTTTAATTTTAGGCAAAATCAAATGAACCTCTAAATAACTGTAATGTCTTCATAAGTAACCTCGGGAGTTCACTATGCTATTGGGAGTATTCACTGGCGGCCATAGCTGTGTGCGCGAATGCTGAGCGCGTGCTGATGGCGAGCTTCCACAGTTCTTTTGTAACCTGCATTCCGCACCATCAAGAGTGCCGGTCCTAGCAGCCTATTGATGTGAACTCGTTCTGAACATGCGCTCTAAACAGCACCCACAAATATGGCGTCCAGTGAATACTCCTCATTGTCCGTTATGAACACCTCTTTCAGCAGTGATCTTACTATGTCACGGTGGAATGAAGCGGTGCCACTTAAAAAGTCTGGAAATAAATTGGGTTGTGTGTATGTTTATACAGCCTAAAACATAGTCTGCCTCAACGGGCGACTTGTCTCCCAGCTGCAGGTGAGCAATTTAGCCAGTGCAGTACAACCGGTAGCCTGGGGTCTTTAACGTGCATCACGCAGCAGTGATACACGACCGCACGCTGGTACGATGCTCATCCAGATTGAAACGGGCAGGGGTGGGGATTGAACCCAGGATGGGTTATACAGCGCGAGCTTTCGCTCCACGTGCTCCGAGCTGGTGTGCTCTAGCCCACTCGGCCACCATTCCTTTTAATGCGAATAGCATTCTTTGGATACTTCACGCACTTTTCGTCTATGTATCTATCTATCTATCTATATATCTATCTGGCTATCTAACCTCTTACGCCGCGGGTCAATAAATAAATAAAAAAGACCGGCGCCGGCAGGATTCGAACCGTTGACCCTTTGATCAGCAGGCAGACGCGCTAACCACAGAGCTATGAAGGCAGTCATTCAAGGCACTCTAAACACCTGTTTATATCTTTACCATCGACGCGCGTGTCCATGCACGAGGGCTCATTCCGCTCTCGTGAGGCTTAGCACTGCCTCTAGCTCACCCTCTCCCGCGCTCGGGAGAGGGTGATGTAGCGGCCGTGCTCACCCTCACGAGAGCGGAATGAGCCCTCGTGCATGGAATGCGCGCGCACCGGTAGCTGTGACAGCGCTGTAAGGCGCGTCCTATGGTAAAGATATAAACAACCGTTTAGAGTACCGTTGGTTGAGACTAGCTGAGACGCCAGAAAGTCTGGTCGGTAACATTTTGAGTGTTTGTGCGTATGGCGCGTGCTTTGCTCGCCTTCTAAGTGACACAAACGCACGTGCTGGGCTGCGGAGATCGTGCGCAGGGCTGTGAAAGTGTCAACAAATTTAGAATCGCCTCAAGAGTGGGTTGGCGTATCTAGAGTGTGCCGGCTACCTGACGAACGCGCATAACTCCGCACCGTTTGATGCTATTCGCATTAACGTAGATAATCATTCCCAAAGATGGGTTCTGCTGATTTTTTTTTTTATTGCACTTGGCCAACGATCCCTCTTCATCTGCCTGGACTAAAACACTTCAATGTGTTTGCGTTTGTCTTGCAAGTGGCTTCAAATGCGCCAGTGCACGAGGCCCGTGTCTCGATCGAGCGGCCCTTGGAAGCAGTTGTCGGCGCAGTACTGAAATGAGCGGCCCTTGGAAGCGAATGGCAGCGGAGCACCCGCTCCTCGCACGTGTCTTGCGCGTTTCCGCAACAATGGTTGGCGGTACTTGTAAGCGTGAATTTTATCAAATGAATTTAGTTTGCAGCTGCCGGCAGCGCCTTCAACTTATGGATTTTACGACGACAACTCGAGTGCAACGTGGTTTTGTGTATTTGAGTGGTTCCTTTTCGCTGACAGGCAGACAGACGGAAAGTGTCCTTTCTTGCCACACCCGTTGCCAATCTTGTCAGCTGCTGTGCACTTGGCGCGCGATTGTGGACGAGTAGTAGAGCCGCGCCACTTGCTTGGACAGAGAACTCCTTGGTACAGTTCACGGGTAAGAAACGGTTGCTTATTGTTGCTTTTGACTCGTCGCGCAGAAGTGTGGACCTCTTCGACGAGGTCCACACCTCTGGACGTGCAGAAGTGTGGACCTCGCCGCGCAGACGTGTGGACCTCGCCACTAAATCAGCTATGCTTAGAGTCGGCACTCTGTTCCCCAATATTGCTGTGGGCGCCGCCATCTTGGTGCTTGTACAGAGCATACGCAACTGCCGATCGTCATGATTCAAAAGTGCGACTTCCTCGGCATTTTATTCGGTGTTAGGAAGCTCATGTAATATTGCTTTGCTCTGTCGTGAAGCGTTTAAAGATTTGTGGAGGACGTAAAAGCGTTTCCTGTGCTTTCAGACGAATTTCAGATAACTGGCAGCCATGATTTTAAGCCACAATATGGACAAGTGTCGTTACTCTGAAGCGTAGCTTATTTAGTGGCACGAGGGAAAATCATGGCGGAACAGGGCCGCACTGAACTAGATTTGAGACGCCATGTTCTTCAATATATAGTGCCACTAAATAAGCTACGCTTCAGAGAAACGACACTTCATCATATTGTGGCTTAAAATCATGGTTGCCAGTTATCTGAAGCTTTATCTGAAATCACAGGAAACGCTTTTCCGTCCTCCACAAATGTTTAAACAGTTCGCGACAGAGCAAAGCAATATTATATGAGCTTCCTAACACCAAATCGAATGCTGAGGAAGTCACACTTTTGAATCATGACGATCGGCAGCTGCGTCTACTCTGCACAAGCACCAAAATGTCGGCACCCACAACAATGTTGGGGAACAGAGTGCCGATACTCTAAGCGCAGCTTATTTAGTGGCTCTATACTCTGTTTCAGCTTATGTTTTACCGCAGCGAAGGCTAGAAGCGCGAGCTCATAGCGTTGGCAGCTGCCCTTGGTGCACGAGAGCTTGTGCCGCCGACATGTGCCCTAGAGCAAGGAGCTCGCGCTTGTAGCTTTTCCTGCGGTACAACACAAGGTGAAACAGAGTATAGTTCTTTCCAGAAGTGGCGCGCGGCACGTGTCTCGAGCATTTCCACGAAAATGGTGGCGCTAAGCTAAACGCAGCTCATTAGTGCTCTAATTGGCGCCACTTTCCCCAGTATAGATGGGCTTTACTTCACAAAACCTGGGAGCGGGTTTGCAAACCAGTATGCAGACGAAGAGCAGGCCGATATAGGACATAAGTGCAAAACTGCCACTTTTTTTTTCTAGCTTTAAATTAAGCTCTGAAAATATATACATATATTTTTTTCCCGCAAAACTACGTTTGCGTGTTAAATGTGGTGGTTCAAACGGCCGGAACGCCGCACCTTGTGCTATCGATAATTTCGAACGTGGATGGACCTTCGAATTCATTCGGAAATCAGAGCTTATTCTACATTTTGTAAGCCACTGTAATCTACGTATGTACTGGCTCGTATCTCGCACCGCCTGTTGGCCGCTTCCTGCAGCGGCAGACGCAGAGCGAAGAAGATCTAGCTCGAGATCGGCGGCGAACAGCCCGTGGCCCGAGCCCACCTCGAGCGCCCGACCTGCATGCGCAGCTGCGCACATGCAACTCGATTGTTCCGGAAAAATTCTGCGCCATCTATGAGGAAAAGGGTACAAATAAATAGCGGTTGAATCCCTATAGAGGGCACAAGGTAAAGGCAAAATAAAAAAAAATCGATTTTAGTTTTTTTCGCAATTTAACAAGTTTAGTTCTTTCTGCACATTTTCCATTGTCACAGTGTTCTTTAAAAGTTATATTTCGGGCTGAAAATCACTTCTTCCGAAAGCAAGTAGCAGGTGACCACGCCCCCTTTTGGGATACGTCCCCTGTTTATCAATAAATTTCGCCACAAAACAAATTCAACACCAGACGTAAAGGCTTGCCCAGTAACAGATAATCTTAAAAAATTATCTGACAACTATTGCATAGCATTTTTTCAACCAAGACAATCCCGAGACGCTCTGCACGTTTTTTCCAGGTGTGTACCATGTGTACTTTCAAGTTTTTGTGTTTTGTAACGACAAAATGGCGGTATTGGATGCTGTTCTTTCATTCAATGGTGGTAGCATTGCACAAGCCAATGTTTTGAAGTCGTGTGGATGGAACCATGTGTGGAACACCATCAAGTGGCTGAGGGAAGTTGACATCACTCGAATATACTTTACGGACCACGCGACATGGCAGGTCACAAAAGAGGCCCGGCAATCAAGGCGATAAGCCGAAAAGCAAAGACATGACTTTAGCAATGCCTTCCGAGCTGGCGGCTATTGAAAAAATGACTCTAAGGCTGTTGGTGCCAATAGAAATTTGTTATTCACCTGTTTTTTTACTTTAAACTGAATTATCTCAAAACAGTGTTTTTTAGTACATAGGTACCATTTTTTCCTTAACCTGACATTATAGAGGGTTGATTTTTTATTCCTACCACCTACATGGGTGTTGAAATATACTGAACTAGAATTAAAAATATGCACCCAGCAGTTTTTGAGTAATATTTTTTTTAATACATAAAAAAACTAAAATTTCAGTAATAAAATAAAAAAGTTGAAACAAAATACTTATTTTAGATTGGTTGAAATAATTCTAGTTCAGTAGATAGAACACTAAATTTCGAACAAAATGATATATACATGACCGGAATACTCCTAATAGTCACCGAGAAAAATGTTCCTCAACATGGCCTCAAAATGCATGTGGAGCATAGGAGCTTACCCTGTTGCCCTTAAGGTGCAACCCCACCCTTGGTTAGTGTGATTCTGAACCAACAGATGGCGGTTGGATTGCCTTCCAGGCCTGTGCATCAATGCGAGAAATCGTGTGTGGTGGCGCTTCGATACAGTGGGGTATTTTTCTATATCTTGAATTTGACATCCCTGGTTCCTTGCTTGTTTTTCTCTGCACGAGCTTTCTTTGGAACGCGCATGACTGCGCCAGTTCTCGTGCAAGGGGGCCAGTTGCCTACGCTCCGAGCTCACGTCTCCAGCAAATGTGGGCAGAACAAAACGCGAAAATCGTCCTCAGCCAAATGGCGAGACATATGCACAACAAAACCACCGACGCGTTGAAAAATATACAATTGCCTGTGCGCCGTTATCGGAGATTTCAGAGGCCAATTACACATATTTCAATGTGATCAGATTTACATTGACACGAATGAAGGTAACGAGAGGACGAACAGTGAACTGAAAAATAAAGGTTTAATCGGCGAACTTGTGCCAAACAAAAAAAGTAAAGAAAAAGCCTCCTCGCAACAGAAAAGCAGGCGGCAATTCGGCAACGTAACAGAGAGCAAGAGCGAAACTGACTCGACAAGGTCGCTGGCGGCTGGTTATCTACAGAGCGTCACCATATCGAAAGTTCGGCAAAGAAGGTTCGAGCGTCGCGCGCTCCGGGCGAGGATGAACTGGCAGTTTCGAGAACAACAAAACAGGGCGAAAGTTATGTCCGGTGCAAGAGTGAACGCGAATCTTCGAGAAGTCCGTGACCGAGCGTTGCTTTCTTGGCTCTGCGGGTGGCAATATGACGGGCCGGCCCTTTTGTAGTGCATGTGTTTGACTCTTTGTGGATTTCCAGGAAAACGTGATGACGTGATAGACTTGGGTTTCCAAAATTCTAGCTTGTGGAATTAACTACCTAAAAAATAAAAAGATGAACAATTTTTTGGGCGGTCAGTTGCCTCCTTTAGGTAGCGAGGTGTTTATTTTGACCAAAACCACGAGACTGGAAGACACAAAAAATGACTCTCAGGTTTAGATGTTGAGTTTGGTAAACCAAAAGTAGGACTGGTGCGGGAGTCATAATAAAAAAATGCCGAGGTTAAAAATTAACTCACAGACAATAAATGATAAAAGTTAATTTTAATACGATCTCAGTGATAAGTGCAATGACTGGCCAGGTAAACATTCTGGGTGTATGGATAGCTTTTGCACATAGTTTAAGCAATGTACAGGGTGTCACAAAACAAAATATTACGATTTTTTTTTTACCGCAAGAATAAACAAGGCATTGCCGAACGCCCATTCTCCGCCCAAAGGTAGCGCTAGAGGTCACATCCAGGGCGCGACTTCATACTTCGTTTCAGATTTGGGTCCAGACGCAGGCGATGCTCAGGCCGCGAGCTCCGGGCTTTCTGCGTGCCTGCCAAGCACGCGCGCTCGTGCAATGCAAGCACTGTTCAGGGCCACACGCTCGCGCTCGTAGCGTCGGCTGCGTCTGGACCCACGCTGAAACGATCAGGGCCGGCTTGCTAGAACAGCGTCTCAGCTGAGACTGGGTGAAAGAAAGCACTGCAAAGGCTGGGGCGCGCGAGCGTCTTGAGACGCAACTTGAGTCCCGCTCAGCTCGTGCGCTCGCTTTGGCAGTGCTTTCTTTCACCCAGTCTCAGCTGAGACGCTGGTTCTAGCAAGCCGGCCCTGGTGTCAAAGTTTCAACCCGATCCGATACCTTATTAAAAAGTTATAAGGGAATTTCTGAAAAGTTCAATAGGAAAACGGCGGCCGACGGAGTTTTCGAACACATGGGGCTCTAAGGCACCAGAAACCGAAAACGGGCAAAAATGGGCTCCATTTTCCCATTGGAATTTTCAGAAAATTCCTTATCTTTTGAATAAGGTGTCCATTCGGGATGCAACTTTGGCATCTGGTTGTGACCTAACGCTACGTTAGGGCGGAGAATGAGTGTTAGGCGATGCGTAGTTTATTTTTGCGGTAAAAAAACCCTGTAAATTTGTTTTTTGTGACATCCTGTAACCAGTCTTAATTTTGTGATTTATGCGCGCAAGTAGTGGTGTGCAAAAATGAAAAAGATGCAAACGGATAGAGTTTGACGCTGTATAAAATATAGTGTAAGCACGCACATGGTACGCTGATTGAGAATGAAACAGCCCTACATTTTACACTAGCGTTCAGCGTATCGAAAGTTAAGGGTGCATCAAAAGCTAAAGCTTGTACACATATACTGCTCAGGCCGTTATGTTTGAATGCTCCTAGTACTTTATTACCCTCAGATTTGATGTAAGTTGTCTCCTGATTGCTTACAACAGAAAGGAGGAAACATTCTAACTGTGGGTTGATAGAAAAACTCCACCTGCTGACAGCGACCAATCATCTCGGCGCCGATTATGAGTATTCACTGCTTGCCAACGGTCGCGTGCTTAGAACAAGTTTTTCTTACTTGATTTCATACAATCGCACTTTTTCTTGACAAACAACAATGTTTACTCAGGCAAGCGGTCACATGTGAAGCTTAGAATATTTTGTATCGATTGTGGCACACGTGGCAAGTTGCATAGGTTTTTTTTACAATCCGCGAAATAGAATGCTCCTGGGTTGCCTTGGTCTCTAATGCATGTAGCACAGAAAAGAGCATGAACTGAATCGCAATGGGAAACGAAAACAATAATGACAAACAAGCGTGTAATCACGCGAAAACTGAGGGCATTGCACATATACAGAAGGTAAGCTTTGTTTTACTAAATACATTACCAGTAAAGTATTTGGTTTTATCCTGCGAGCGAAGCGGAACATACAAGTGCGAGCATACTGCCCTGTACTACACTTCCAGTGAACAAGCGCACCATCCAAAGCATCGAGCTCGCTTTTATAGCTTTTGGTGCGCTCAAACCTTTGAAAACACAATTCTAATCAATTCTATTATTTCGATTTTTTTTTATTAAGTGCGCCTATGTGTGTGCGTGTGTGTGTGTGTGTGTGTTTTTTTTGTCTTTTGCGTTCATGTGCCATTTTCTTAGTTATAAAATATTTTTTCCAGAGGTACGACAACTATAGTCTGTTTCATCATAAGTATGAGCCGCATAATCAAAAATGTAGACGAAAAAAAAAAGAACACGAACACGCGAACACACATTAAAAATTCAATATAACGGCGCATTGAAAATTATTCGTTAGTTTTTTAGAGAGCAGCAGTTTCGTAGGGCGACATTGTTACCCGTTGAAGGTTATAGAAAGTGCAGTACAACTGTTAGCTCAGGGTCGTTAACGTGCATTACGATGTGGTACACGATCGCATGACGGTAGGATGCAGATGGACGACTGAACCCAGGGTCTCTGCTAAAGCCCCTGAATGAAGGCGTTTTTTACAAGTACCGCTAACCATTATTAGGGAGTTTTCGTAGACCGCGTTTCCCCCTCCGCTAAGCCCTCCGCAACGAAGAAGCCGCTACTGCGCCTGCTCGCCGATGGCCTTGGCTGTAGAGTTCCGGGTATCGTAGCGGGTTGCGGAGGGCGTTGCGGGACGGCGAAAACGATCTACGAAAACTCCCTATTGTGGAAACGCGCAAGCCACGTGCCACGAGCGGGTGCTCCGCCGCTTCCATAAGGGTCAGTCATTTTAGTGCTGCGCCGCCATTTGCATCCAAGGGCCGCTCGAGACACGGGCCTCGTGCACTGGCCGCTTTGAGGTTATTTGAAAGACCAACGCAAACACATCGAGATTACCCGTGTCAGACGGCGTTCAGCCTACGCTATAAATGCGCGTGCACTGAGCACGTGCGCACTCCACATCGCGAGCTGATTGGCCGATTTTTTAAAGGAGCTTAGTGAAAAGGATCTTTAGAACGCCGTCTGACAGGGCCTGCAGTGCGCGTTGCCTAGGTGGAGTCATCCGGCAGTCTGTCCCACACTTTATGCTCCTTGTTCAGAAGCGGTGAACGAGCGTGTCCCTGCACGCGTCTGTGCGCTGACTGTGCAGGCGACATTTTGTTCGACTACTGCATTGCATTATCCCCGCGAGCACGTGCTGATCGGCATCGAGTTTTATAAAGGCAGCTTCAGTCGAAACAGGATCTTTAGACACGCCGTCTGACAGGAGTAGAGTCCCTACAGGTTCTGCAGCGTGAGCTCCGTGCTTTGACCGGAGCTCGCGCTCGAGCATTTCTCCACCTGCTCTGATCTGCGGTGCCGCAAGACACTCGGCCAACGATCCCCCACCGCACTTGGTTTAGTGGGAAAAGTGGCGCCATTCATTGTTGTAAAAATGCTCGAGGCACGTCTCGCGCGCCACTTCTGGGGAATTCATGGCGTCTGAAATCTGGCTCAGTGCTGTGCTGTGCCGCCATGACCTTCCGAAGGGCTGCACGTTGCACGTGGCTCGTGCATCGACGAAACTTTCGCTGCTTCTGAAACATGAAGGGGTTTAGGTTTAGCCTGTGAGCTAAACCAAATGAGCTTCGCTTAGAGTATCGGCACTTTTTCCCCCGATATTGTTGTGGGTCAGTGGTTAGTAACAAATCAAACGCAGCTGCCGATCGCCATGATTGAAAAGTGCGACTTCCTCAGCATTAGTTTCGGTGTCAGGAAGCTCACGTAATATTGCTTTGCTTTGTCGCGACTGTTTGAACATTTGTGGAGGACGGAAAAGCATTTCCTGTGATTTCAGGTAAAGCTTCAGATAACTGACAACCATCATTTTAAGCACCGAGATGTGTATTAAGTGTAGCTTATTTAGTGGCTCTAGTTTAGCCCGACACCGTGGCCCGACCGCAGAGGCACAGACAGCTTGACCTCGAGCTCTTGGCGCTGCTTCAGTGGCTTCATCAGTCCGTAGCGTTGGCTACGCTCCGGACTAAGGTAAAGCAAAGCAAATATTCAGATCTTAGGGTTTCACAAGCCAAACCAACAAAAATCACTTAACACGCCACAACAAAAAATGCAGGTTTATTTTGACTAGGTGGACATCTTTTGACGTGCAACCGAAATCTCAGATTGGCCTCCGTAGGATTGCGGGCACCTCGGCCGATATTTTAACCCGACAAATATAGATTCATGGGCCAGCGCGTTGGCTCAGAGACAGTGACGATTTGTTGTGTTGTGTTTTGTTTTAATATCACTGCCACTTAAGAGCCACTGAGGTGGTTTTTGAAACTAAATATAATTGAACCATTCTGACAAGCATAGTTTGATTGCGAAAATGATTTTTGCAAGTAATAAAAAACATTCATATGTTTTCGCATACGGGGTGGAATCTGAAATGGCAGACTGCATTTCATGGCGCCCATTTCATTTGGATCGCGTCGGGCATGTGTACCGACGCACAGTAGAATGCGCGCAAAAGTAGCTGTGGTGCACCCGCAGCCTCGCGCTTGTTGTTCTGACATCTCTGGCTCGCTCACTGCCGGCATCCAGGCATCTGACACCCCGACATCTGGCACTTTTTCTGTCTTTCACGTGGCGTTCCAAGCGGCACACAACGGAAAATGCACATCAAGCTGTTCTTGAACACGTGTCGCCATCTGTACTTTATATTAAGAAACTACAATTTGCCGTAACTGAATGGGAAAAGTTTGAGGTCTTATAACATTCTTAACGTGTAATGTATCAATACGGAAGTTCTGAAAAATGTAATATCGAAGGATGCTTTATAATTTAATGTCTCGTTATTTTGATTAGTTGACGTGATTTCGTTTTTATAGCGCCATAAAATAATGCAAATTTAAACTTTATTTTTTATTTTAAAATATACAGTATCTGTAGAGTTCGTTGCTTACTTTCTTAATTTATTACATCCAACCGAACGCTCACGTAAAATATCGTGGACGATGGGACGTTCAAACTCGAGAAATATTTTTTTCAATTTTATAGACTGTGGTCTATTAAAAGCTGAATAATTAACTACCAACTAAAAACAATTGTTATATCGAGACATTAAAATATTGTTGAAAGACAGCTCTTTAATTTGACATTAACTTTAGAATTGTAAAATACATAGAAATAAAGTTATAAGCCGTCAAAAAAGCGCCAAAACGTCATGCACGGTGGGGTTGCACCTTACGTGGACGCCACGGATGCCCTACTCGGAAGTCGCGTTGGGCCACGCCCCGCTGCTCAGAGAACCAAGAAACTGGTAGCGTAGCTCCCATTGTCGATTGGTAGCGCAGGTAGGTCCCTTCCTCAATTTTTAGTTCGTGCAGCCACCGCCTGAGTGCCGTCGGTATGTGAAAAAGGTCCATTGTAATCGGTTACTTTTTCTGTAACGCATGCAAGTCTGGACATGCGCCCAACGATCACCAAAAGCGATCAAAACCAAAAGACGCTATGACGCATGTAAATAGACAGAAAGGACAGCTGATTTGAAGCCAACCGCTGTATTGGTCACCCTTGACCCTTGGGCACGTTCCGACCTACGCGACCTTATGCTTCCGGCTTCACCTGGGATTTGCTCGTTTGGCTGGCTTGCAGCCGTTATCGCCATGCTCTCTTCCTATTTTTATGCCCATTCCATTACTATTGGATACGCTTGACTGCTCGGCCCAACACGCTCGCAAGCCTAGAGTCTCCCTGTCGCGACATCCGGTGCTTCTACTCGTTTGGCTTCTGACACCGCCTGCTAGTTGTGCCATATGGTTGTGCGAGCAGACGCGCGAGAGCCTTCGGCATCGTCTGCTATTCCACCACCGTCTATCGTCGTCTGCAACGCCCATAAGACGCGGCCTCAAAAGCGTCGCGTCCGCGTCCGCCCGCCATCGCTCTGTCCGTCTGCTATTCCGTCCCCTTCTAAAAGCGTCCGCGACCATGACAGCGGCGTTCTAGCGTTTCATAATGCACGAGACACGGTCCAACACAACCGTCTGTGAGCGTCTGTCGATGTGCGGTAAAAAGCGACCAAGAGGAGTAAAAAATAAACACATTAGATATGCAGTCCTTTCAGCTTTTTTAGTTCTTGTTTTTCTCGTGGCATCCACGAGCAAGGTGGATGAGTGTCAGAAAGGTTGCACAATTCATAGGGCAACAGGGCCGCTTTTACGGAAACGAACATCTTTATTCACCATCAACATGCGCAAACGAACAAATTAAGCCAGATCAAGCAAAATAGGGTGACTAAAAATGACGAGGCCCCATCTAAAATGGGCCGTAAAAATCGGCGCCTGCACGTAGTAATCTAAATTATTCGTCAAAAGTGCATTTCACAGGTGGGTGTTAATTTGTAAAATTACAAGGCGTCGCTCCCTTTCTGTAAAAAATAGGGCCAAGAAACTTGCCAAGGTCAACGGCGGACGGCAACGCAGATGATCGAGTCGAGTGGCGGGGCGCGTTTGCGTACGTATTGATAGATGGCGCCTCCTTCTTCCGGATTGCTTGAAAAAAATATCGAGACTACCCGCGACGACCGCGGCCTGCACAGGTGCCTAACCCTTGTGAACTACAGTTATGGCGGCGTCACGCAAGCGTGGAGCGCTTAGCGAGATCGGTCTATTCAATTCTTCAAAAAGTAAAAACAAATAAACTATTTTCTTTGGTCAGGTGTCTCCTTTTATGTCACTGAGGTTTTTAGTTTGTCCATGACTGCCCAAAACGCAGAAAAATGAGTCTCAGCTGTTGTAGATAATCAGTTTGATAAACACAAAGAAGGATTAGCACACGAGTTTTATGCTTCAGCATTAGATTATCAAAACTATTTCTAGCGCCGGTGCACGATGTTGAAATGACCGGTAAGGTCGATTATTAGATATAATTAGGAGAACGTGTTGGTTAAACGCAGTCACAATTGTTCTTGACACCGTTTACCCACGCGGTGGCCACATGTGATGTGTTGATTGTGGCACACGTGACCAAGAGCATATATTTTTTTTTAGTCCGGAGTTGCACGCAGTGTAAATTATACAATCAAATTAATGTTGATAAACAAGCTTGTGGTCACGTGAGAAAGGGGGGGGGGGCACGAGGGCATATCAGAAAGCAAGCTCAATTTAACCATAAGAGCGAGCGAAGCGGAAATTGCAGACGCGAGCATGGTTCCCCGGGCTACTATTTCACTGTACTAACGTTTGTGCTCGGCAGGGGTCCATATCGTTTCGTCAAAACACGTTTCGTGGACAGATTTTCAATGATACACGTTTCATGAACATGCGTGTAAATATATCAGCTTGAACTTTAGAATTAAACTAGATCACGAAGAAAGAAAGGACAGGATAGGACGCTCTCCAAATCGAAGGAACAAGTGCGCGAGGAAGAAGTTTACACTAAATCATCGTTGGAAGTCGGCTGTGTGTCCTATGCTGTCCTTTCTGTTTCTTCGTGTTCCAGTTTAATTCCTAAAGTTCAAGCTTTTCGATATATTTACAAGCATGTACCAACAAGCTCAACTCTTGGACTTGTTCTTCATGAACATACGTTTCGCCGACAATGGAATGTTTTGTGGAGGCTTGCTTCTGAGTGGGACGCATGCAACTTTAACGTTTTGTCGCCTACGTATTATTTCTATGCTAAGTGGATTGGATTGAATTATTGACTTCATTTGGTTCGCTGGAAGCATACCGGAGCCGAGACGAACTCACTCAGGCTGCCCCGATAGGGGAAAAAAACGAATTCGCGAGCCCTAATCTGGGCTTCCGAAAAATTCGCGCCGCCGCTCGGGGAAATTTTCATAGTATCTCAGGCCCGGGAGCTTACTGCACCAGCCCTCTTCAGAACCACCAAGGGTTCGATAAGCTATCATCCATATGCTGCGGCGAGCAGAAGCGACCGCGCGCAAACAGGCGCTTTCGACGAAACGTCGCAAGGTATGATGATGAAACGATCCCGGGAACCTTTCGATGAAACGTCGCAGTATCGACGAAACGATCCGGTCGATGACACGTCGTTCGACGAACTGATGCCCACCACTCGGAAGCTCAAAGCACGGACCTCACTCTTGTAGTATTTTTTTCAGCTCAGATGCCCACAATCTGCCCGTGAAACGTCTAAGTACCGCCACCACTGTGAGTTTGAGAGCTTTTGTATGAATTTGTGTATATTTCCTTTACCTTTTCAATGAGGCTGCAGTAAAGGATACAAGCGACTACTGGTCCTGTTGGGCTTTTGCTGCACGACAGGAATGACCATTCATCGCGTCGACCGTTGCAATCAAATCAAGGAGTCGGAAGAGCCGGCTGTTACCTGCGATTAACCAATCACATATCGAGCAGACGATGAATATGACTCTTGTTGACTCGTGTTTGCTCTTGACTGCATATTAATTGGGTTGCTTGCCACGCTGTGCATGAAAAACACGACGCACGAGTTCCTAGTTATCCTATCATCGCTGCCAATTTATTGCGGGAACGAAATCGACGACTCAGCGTGCGCTGGAAGCTGTTCAGCTTCGCAGACTGGAGTGCTTTGGGAAACTCTGCGGTAATATTTTTATCTTCAAATTTCTATGGCAGGATCGTGCAAAGCTTGGAAGAAAATAGAAAAAAAAGATTTAAATCGAGGCTTTAAGCATCATTTAAATTATGATTTGAAGTACACCAGTTTTACTGTAGTGATTAAATTAAACATTTTCTAAAAATGAAATCCCTAAATATATTTATTTACTGTTTGTTTGTGATTCATGCTTTTCATGCGCATTTATTTTGTATTTGAATTAAAAAAAATAACCGAGCAAGAAAACGTGTACCACGCTCAACAGGACCAAAAAACGGTATTACTTTTGGGGAATCGGAGAGGTGAGTTTTGTTTTACTTTTCTCTTCATTCAATCAGCTCCATGGTATTCTATGCAAGCAACTGAAAATGTGAAGAAAAAAAAAACACGAAAAGTACGCGTGCGCTTGCCCACAAGCACACAGACCGGCAGGGTGAAATAAAGGAAGACCGAAAGAAACAAAGAGGGGCAGAGAGACAGTCACGGAGAAGCTTAGACCGAGTTTTTTAATCTAAGGTTGATCTTGCATCGGCCAGTATAATTGTGTTTTATATAATCTTGCTCGCTTCTGTTTTGACACCATATACCACTACCTTGCACTTTCCGAAACTAAAATAAAAGACCATTGTTGTTGGGCAGCTAGCAGACTGTGCGCGAGTTCCAAAAGCTAGAAATCATTATTTCAAGGTAAAGTGATTTAAATCACATAACGCGAATTTAGATACAGAGAAATTCCATTTAAAAAAAGAGCAGAAAAAGAATTTAATCTTCTGAAATTTAAAAACCAATGCTTGAGGTCCTGCTCGGCCTTTGTACCGCGTGTGACTGTTTATGTCCTTGTTGTCGTCTTCCAAAGTGTTGTATTTTAATAATTTTTAACCACAGGTATATATATCAATCCCATTTAAATCAAACAAATTTGGAAATTTGGTTTATATATATATATATAGAGAGAGAGAGAGAGAGAGAGAGAGAGATTTGCTAAAACAGGACTGTGAACGCATCAGTGCATTGGTTCAGCACGCGTGGTTCACACCAGTTTTAATTGTAAGCGCTTGGCTGCAAATTTGATGAAACACCCCGTATATTTATATTTCTCTCTTATACTATGCTCGACGCGACGATAAATACTCCCTACGCCAGAGCCGTCCGTTACAAGTTTTGAGGGTATTTTTCCTTATAAAATAAATAGTCGGTTCACAAAAAAAACCCCACTCATGTATGCATTTTTAGAAATATTAAACTAGAAAGTTTCGACTTAAAAAAAGTTTTGCACATTCCAATAAATTGGGGGATTTTAATGAAAGAAAAAGAGGAAAACATCACGTAATTTTGAAATTTTACAAGCTAATGTTTCATTACTGAGCGTGCTAGGGCTATAATGTTTTCATGCCCTCAATGAGGAAAATGTAAGCAAAGCTAGCAGATTTAAGGTGGTGGTAGTTTTTTACGTCTACTAGCAACATTTTTATTGCATCCGTGGGTTTGCGGGGACAAACATGTGCAGTTGTTGGGAAATTTATGTTTTCCCGGACAGTACGCACGGAATTCTCACGTTCCCCCAACGCACACATGCGCGCACATACACTTGCAGGCTCTTTTTCCCTGTAGCTAACTACACTGATTATATATATTTCCTTTTATACTCAACGCGCGTACGGGATAAATTTTGCACGCCGGTGTGACTTGACTTGCAGCAGGATGCCAGGCTGGCTCCTCAAAAATAAATTGAGCAGCATTCTTCTGAGGAACGGCTTGGTTATATTTTGAGTCACTATTATTCTGTGAGCAAGCTTGCTTGCATGAGATAAGATGGTTATCATTAATTAATTAATTGATATATTTATTAAAGAACTGACAGTTCTATTTTAAAAATTTAGTAAAAAGCTAGCAATTTTTTTTCGTTTGGTTGCCGGTGATGGTTTATGCATTGGTTCATTCGTATAATTATGAAACCCTCCTCGTTTTATATCGTAACCTGAGCCCTGAGACACGAGAGAAATAAAATAACGGACAAAACAACACAAAATCTCAATAGCTTGAGGTGGAATATATTGCCGACGTGCTTTCGGGGTCTGTGTCGTCTTGTCTTATTAAAAAAAATATATATATATATATATATAAACGAACTTATAAAGAGATAGATGAACCGTACTTAATCCAATGAATCAAAAGAACTAAAGTATTCAGGAACCCGCCAGTTAGGTTTTGGCTTTCGGCGGGTTCCTGAAAACTTTAATTCTTTGATTCATTGGATTAAGTACGGTTCATTCATCTGCATATGTTCGTTTATATCCTCCTCGGAGACCACGTACGATGGTGTGAAGTGACACATGTAGTTATGTATGTATATATATATATATATATATATATATATATATATATATATATATATATATATATATATATATATATATATATATATAGTCAGTGTGTCGAACCGAAAAAAATACGGGTTCGGTTACGGTTCAGGTTCAGGTAAATTTATTTGTTCCGGTTCAGTTCCGGTTCGATTAATTCGATCCGCGAACCGGTTCAGGCGCTGAACCGGTTCGCGAACCGGTTCGGAAATTATAAATGACAAATTGCAACATCAAAATAAATTACAAATAAAACATCTGAAATCAGCACATACGAAACGGGATACATCGTCGAAACTAGTAGTGCATAACGTTTATAAAAGCCTGTAACCAATGCAAGCGGCAAACAACGACTGTCTGATGACAGGGCTGTCTGTCACTGGGCGCTAAACAAGAAAAAAAAAAAACAGAGTGTTAATTTTTTTATTAAAGGAGCTGTGCAACGATATTCAGTTGGAATGTTTTTCACTTTACACGAGCTTACTGGCACTGGTGGGACTCAAGGATACTGCACGCAACGCCACTGGCCAAGAAACTCCTTTGTTGCGGTGTAATTTCAAGGACAAAAGCGATCATTTTCATTCAATCTCGCCTTTGCAAAATTTGATGACGTAACGTGGGGATCGCAGTACACCCCAGTGACGATGTTTGAATGCGGTTCATAGATTGGACCCGAGCATTGCGTGGGCGCTCGATTTGGGCTCGTGATAATTACTAGCTCGAGAAGCATTCGGGTAGTGGCCCCGTGTCCAATCGCGCAACGACGACATGAGCGAGCCATAACAGCTTCTTCTGGAACAAAGCGCATACTGTCGCACGCCAGCTCCAGCGTGGCTCGCAATCGGCTGATGCGCAAATCGCATTCCGGGTCTTTGGCGGTCGCCATTCTGACACGCGAGGTAGAGGCGTGGTTATGTCGACCACTACCGACTGTTGCGGACTTCGCGGGTGAAAAAACGAACGCCTTTCGCAGGCCATTAACGTGGTCCATTCAGCGATATTTTTCATAAACTGGCAATGGCATCGCCTTTATTGCGGAATTTTTACTGCAACAAAATCTTCGTGCGCGCGCCACTCTGGTCAATAGATGCCCCGCCGTTCTGCGTGCGCTTCGTTCGGCTGAACTGGTGCTGTGACGAAGTCTGGCAGGTCGGCGCTTTATCATCGGCCGCCGATGCTTTTTTTATATATATTATTTCCGGTTGGAAACCATTGAGACGGTTATGAAACAAAATACAGTAGCACAATTCGGCATTGATTCCAAAAAATACTTTCGGCAATTGAAAAAATAGGTGGCAGTGGAATCGCACCAGCCTGAATTTCTTTCATGGCGTCCATTTTATTGGGCATACTGGTGCATAGTGGAACGTGTACAAAAGCAACTGCCACCCGCAGCGCCGCCATAACTGACCTTCCGTTTGTCTTTTCTCATATACCGTTTTTTTCTTTTCTTTTTTTTTTTTACAGGTAGGTTGTATAGACCTTTTCATTTTGGTAGTTGCCTCACCGGGGGATAGAGGGCGCTGACGCACTCGGCGCCATTAGGTTGCTTCAATTTGGTTGGTTTCCGTTTCAACGTGAACGCAGCTATGTTGGTGTTTTACGTTGTTTTTGCTTAATTTTGTGATACAATTATTTTCCTCGTAGCACACAACCAATGAAACAGTGGCACTGAGCCACTTTGAGGGCGACGAGGTGTATTTTAGCCTAAATTGCGGGCTTTTTTTACAAACTTTTTTGATATATCTGATTATGGTCGGTTGCGAAACGCCTGACTGATGTACAGGGAAGATTAGCATCGTCTACGGCCGTACCCGATGACACCAGTTTCCAGAAAAGACAAACTAATGAAGAGACTAACACGTGAATGTAAAGGAGCATATCGACAGCTTGATTAGCAATGTGCTGAATCGGCCAGAACAGATGAACTCGCGAATTTACTACTGACTGTTTGGTTTTCGTGGGCACCCAACCTTTAGTGAACTTCGCGGACTAAAAACGTATCGTGTAATGACCCAGATAATTGATAGAAACAAGTAGTATAGTCTCGGCCTCTTTTTTTTTAGTTCAGTACTTGAGCAGGTTTTGACAGGCCGAGTAGAAAATTTCTTAAATTACCAACCCTGCTAAAGTACTCATAAGCAGCATTTCGCGATATTGGCCCTAGGAAATAAATTATTTTTATATGAACATTTGCTTGCTCAAGATATGATTTAAGTGACAGGCCCGTCAAATTAAATCTGTCATTCGTCTTCCGTAAAATTGGCCAAATAAATTTAAAGGGCGCAGGAGGAGAAATACCTCGGAAAGTTTGGCTGAATTCTAGCGCTCGGCACCACTTCACGGACCTGTGTGAACAAATATTTATTTGTTTGAACAGATTTGCTTTGTAAATTTCGGCGTCGCCAGCCACCAAAAGTGAACTATGTTGGTGTTCGCCATCGACAATCCTGGACTCAAGTGATAAATATGCAAACGGCTCTTCTTTTTTTCTTTTTTTTTTTGGCGTCAAGTATTGCAGATTTCAGATACCAACTAAAATTAAAACAGTGTGCGCAAAAAAAGAAAAAAAGCGTCGTCATTATTGCGCATGCGCCGAACCCAAACCGCGTTCTGGACTTGCAAATCGAAACGACGTTATTTCTTTGCGCACGCTATTCTAAAACTCACTACTGTTAAGCGTCTGTGGCAGTTTCTTACACGGGAAGTGCCAACCTTTGTGTTAAAATAAATTAACTGGATTGAACTGGTTATCTAAAGGTAATCAATAAATCACTTAAATGACTGCCGAAATCGGAGCGAGCACGGTATACAATTTCTTAAACTTCATAAGCAAACCGACCAACCGAATGTTTACGTCGGAAAAAAAGGTTGAGAACCTCATACACATGTAGGTGTGATATTATGAACAAACAAATCGCCTGATGTTGACGTACCATTCATTACTTCTAGCCTCAGATAAAATGCAAGTTAAACGTTCGTTGTCTATCTCCTCCGCGAGTTTCTTCACATAATCAAAAGGAACTGTTTTCCATATATTATGAATACAAAGGACGACACTTTCAGGAAATACAAATAGTCTCCTTGCGCTGACTATTCTTGACGCCTTCCGATCCTAAATGAGCGATATAAATTTACGCGCTTCTTATTAAGAATGTTCCGCCACTATACTAGTAAACAAACCTCAGTTGTCATAAGGACCTTTGAACTCTCGTCGTCCAGTAGATGTATCGGACTACAGTTTCCGAAATAAGACAAGAAAGCGCGGTGAAACGCGACGAAAAACACGAATACAACGCATCCGCCAAGGCGCGGAGGGGAGAGCGGAGCAGCAAGTTGAAGCAACCTAATGGCTGCCGCGTCACGTGATTCCAAGATGGCAGCGCCCATGCGGAGGAGGATGAAAAGGTCTGCATGTGATTTACGGATGGGATTTTTCGTGATCCGTTGACCGAAAACCCACGCGCTGGCCTTGTCGCCTTTCGCGCTGCGCATCATCATCGCGTCAAGGTAAGGTTCTGGCGACGGGCTGCGATAAGAAAACCACAAAATCGAGCGTGTCCGTTAAAACCACGTGATAAGCGTTATAAGGCGCGCAGCGTTCGATGCTAAGCACGTCGCGCTCTCTGCGTGCGTTTCTCGGTAAAGATTGCGGTATGCATAAGCTGCCGCGGCAACGGCAGCGTACGAAGTCTTTCATATTTAAAAAAAAAAGTTTGGTAACGGTGCATTTACTTTTTCTTTTCTTCCCGCGAATTTGGTATAGACCACTTTTTGCTGTTTATACACATGAACTGCCGCTTGCGTCCCAGCTAGACTTCCGGTCGCAACGTGTTTGCAAGCCTGTTGAACTTGCTTATGGTGGCGGCATAAACAAGCTCATCAGCAGCGCATACCAAAACACAAGGCAGAGAACAGGAAATATTTCGTCCCACTGAGTCTGATAATATATTCTATAAAATCAAAATTAAATTATGTCGTATCCGTATGTATGATGAAAACGATAAGTGACATAGAATGTTCCTGGTCGAGCTTGTCTGGGTAAACGTTTTATACTGCACGAGAAGACAGTAGAAGCTTGTCATTAGACTGCTTGAAACTTGAAGGCAGCGTGGAAGCAAAAAAAAAAACGTCAGACGCTTCTTGTCTCACGTTAGTGCATGCAGCGTACCGCGTTCTCCCCCCGTATGGTACCGCCGTTGGCGCAGCACTCTTCTGGAGCGGGCCACGTGTTCATGTAGGGCGCGATGTAACGCATGGCACTCCGACGGGATGTCGCCTCCGTGGACCGGGGATGCCTGCGGTGCAGACCGAGAAACATTGAGCAGACGACGCCCAACCATGAAAAACATTTGAAAGTTTTAAACGGTCAACTTCTGCACTAAGTGAGCATAAAATAAGTATCACAAAGAAGCAAAAGTATGCAGGCGAGGAAACATCAGAATTTATTAATCCTGAAAAGGAGAAATAAAATAATAAGACAAGACGACACAAAACTTAAAACTGCAGCTGAATTCCACCTGCGATTGAGATTTTGTGTTGTCTTGTCCGTTATTTTATTTCTCTGTGTCTCAGGGCTCGGGTTACGATATAAAACGAGAAGGGTTTCATAATTATACGAATGAACCAATGCATAAGCCATCCTCACCGGCAACTAAACGAAAAAAAAAATTGCTAGCTTTTTAACTAAATTTTTAAAATAGAACTGACACAGTTTTTTAACAAATATATCAATTAATTAATTAATGATACCACCTTATCTCATGTAAAAGCAAGCTTGCTCACAGAATAATAGTGACTCAAAATATCATTAAGCTGTTCCTCAGAAGAATGCTGCTCAATTTATTTTTGAGGAGCCAACTCTGGCATCCCGCTGCAAGTCAAGTCACACCGGCGTGCAGAAATTTATCCCGCGCGCGTTGAGTGTAAAAGGAAATATATAATCAGTATAGTTAGCTACAGGAAAAAAGCCTGCAAGTGTATGTGCGCGCATGTGTGTGCGTTGGGGAACGTGAGAATTCCGTGCGTACTGTCAGGAAAACGCCATTCCCAACAACTTATACAGTTTGTCCACCGACCCACGGATGCAATAAAAATATTTGCCGATAGACGCAAACCACCACCACCTTAGCTCACCCAACATTGCTTTACAGTTGAATCCCGGCACAGCGAACGCCGCTTCAACGAAATTTTCGCCACAACGAAGTTTTTTCCGTTCCCCGTCGGTGGCTAATACAACTTAGTGCACCGAAATTCCCTCCAAAGCGAAGTAATTCGCGAGCGCGTGTTCGCATCAACGAAGTTTTCGTGCACCATACCTAAAGTTGAGCAGTCAATTTGCAGAGTAAAAAAACGGTGGAACACTTCATCCGTGTCTTACGCACAGGCATCGTTGACAATTCAATAAAATTCGGACTCGTGCTCTTCTTAAACAGCGACTTAAGTATCAGGCGGCGATTACAACAGCATGCAAGACGCCATTGCCTGATAATGATGACGATGTGGCCTGGCGGCGGAGCCTTTGCTTTGAGAGCGTCAAGTTTATGCAAAAGTAATTTACACCCTTTTAGCAGAAAAAAAATACACAGCTGCGAACATATACTTTGAGTGCAATAAAATATTTTGATAATTTTATGTTTTTGTTCGCAAAAGATTATTAGAAGTTGCTTATTTATCAGAAACGAAACCAGCTAAGCGGGTTGTTGACACTAAGTACAAGCCAAATCCAAATCCATAGTCGACACGTGGAGGAATTCATCGACGTTGACGCTTGTGTGATTGTTCGTGAGGAGTTGAGCGATGAACAAATCGTTAGCAGCGTTCGCGAAGCCGAAAACTCGTCTGACGGCGAAGACGACGGCGCGCCCGACGCACCCACTCCAACGTCCACGTCGCAGGTCATGGACGCCTTCGACATCGTCAGGAAGTTTATTGGTGCCCACGACGACGACGTCGCGATGGCGTTGTTAACAGAGTGCGAAAATCGCGTTGCGCCACTCCTTACCGCGAAACGTAAGCAAGCAAAGCTTACGGACTTTTGGCATTAAAACATGATTGTGGGCCACTAGATCTATTGTCTGGTTGTTATTGGTAATTTTTCGCGACAGCGAAGTTCCGCGACAACGAAATTTTTCGCGAGCCCCATCAATTTCGTTGTAGCGGGATTCAACTGTATTTCAGTGAGGCATAAATATTTTATAGCCCTAGCACGCTCATTAATGAAACATTAGCTTGTAATTTGAAATTACATGATTTTTTTTTCTTTTTCTTTCATTAAAAATCCCTCTAATTTATTGGAATGTGCAAAACTTTTTTTAAGTCGAAACTTTTTAATTAATGTTTCCTAAAGATGTATACATGAGTGGGTTTTTTTTTTCGTCCGACCATTTAATTTATAAGAAAATACCCTCAAAACTTGTAACAGACGGCTCCATGTAGAGTATTTATCGTCGCGTCGAGCATAGTATAAGAGAGAAATATAAATATACAAGTGTTTCATCAAATTTGTGCCAAGGCTTTCATAATTAAAACTGGTGTGAACCACGCGTGCTGAACCAATGCACTGATGTTCACAGTCCTGTTTAGCAAATCAATATATATATATATATATATATATATATATATATATATATATATATATATATATATATATATATATATATATATATATATATATATATATACTGCTAATGTACCAGACTGGCTAATTAACGCAAATTCATTAGCTAACTATTTAAATGTTAGTTCCTGCGCAAATCCTCCCATATGGAAGTTGTAGAGTGTTTTGAGGAACTTCCGACTGTCATTCTCATAAAGGTATCCTTTAAGCTGGTCTCATTTCTTGAAACATAAACAAATGAATCTCAAACGTGATTAAACAAAATTCCACGTGATTAACTGCTATACTTCGTTTCAGCTTGGGTCCAGACGCAGCCGATGCTACAAGCACGAGCGTGTAGCCCTGAACAGTGCCTGTACTGCACGAGCGCAAGCCAGCGGCGGGGACGCTGGAAGCCCGAGCCGCGCTTGCTTAGCATCAGCTGCGTCTGGACCCAAGCTGAAACGAAGTATAGTGGAATACGACCTCGCGCTCTTTCTTTACAGCTCGAAAACATTAGACACACGAAGGCAAATCTTGACGAAAACAATACGACGTGATATTTGTCAACACGCTCTCACAACATTTATATTGAAGGGTGTGGACAAATTAATATTTAAACAAGTTTGCTAAATATTTTGTGTTGATTAGAGAGTTCGGTTCACCGTAAAGAATATGTTGATTTGCTCAACAGGACTGTATATAATACTACGGTGATCGTTTTTTTTTTTTTTTTGGTCATGAGTTTCTAACAAATTTAAGCCTTCGATTTCTACATCTTTAACTAATGATCAAGGACAAGCACACTTGCTAGAAGTACTCACCAAGAACCAAAAAGGGGCATGCTGTAATTTGACTCGGCGCACTCAAGAATCATCATTTCGCTCTGGCTTGTTCCCATCGTTATGGAAGAAAGCGGTTGTCGTGCCAATATTGTAATAGACATCCATCGGTTGTCGTGTAATTATCGGCATGTTTCTTTATTGTGCGGGTTTTTTAGGTGTTTGAGAAAGTTATTCATAAACGAATAACTCATTACTTTCATCAAAAATTAACGACTTCGCAGCACGGGTTCATTACGGGACGGTCAGTTGAAACCAACTTGTGCTCCTTTTTACATTTTGCTGCACCAACCATTACGAACAGGGGATAGGTAGATGCCTTTATTTGATATGTGCTCAGCATTCGATAAAGTTGATCATGAGTTGTTGCTCCATAAATTATCGTTATACGGTTGTTGTTCTGAACTACTTCGCTGGTTTCAAAGTTACTTGTCATGTCGTACAAATCATGTTCGAATTTCTAGTGTCCCTTCTAAACTATTTTACTCAACTTCCGGTGTCCCCAGGGGTCTATTCTGGGGCCTCTTCTATATCTGATATTTGATAATGATATAGCCTCGTGTGTAAAAAAAGCTGAGCTCCTACTCTTGCGAATGATATTAAGATTTTATACGTATTATACTCCTCTGATTGTAAAGCTCTTCAACAATAAAGTGAATAACATACTGCAGTGGTCTTTGGCGAATAATTTGCTCCAAATCCTACCAAAACTAAGGTTCTTTCTTTGAGCAGACGACACACTCGTTATGCATTTACTTACTCTTTGGGAGGAACTCCAATCGAACGCGTGACTGTGATGAAAGATCTTGGTGTGTGCCTTGATAGCGCGTTGTCATTCAACGCTCATGTTTCTTTTATTGTTGGCCGTGCGATGAAAACTCTTGGTATCATATCTCGTATAACTAAAAAGTTCAGACGCCCTGCTTGTATGATTCGTTTATTTTGTGCTTTAGTTCGTTCACGACTTGAATTTGCATCTGTTGTTTGAAATTCTCTAACAAGTACACAGTCTTTAAGCATTGAATCTGTGCAAAAAAGAATTATACCGCATTTTGTATGATAGACACTTTCAGCGTCGCTTTTATTATGATTATGAATTTCTTCTTAAGAGCGTTTTACTTACAACTTTATCAAATAGAAGATTAGAGCGTGATCTGATTTTTTTGCGGACAGGTGGTAAATGGTTGGACTGATGCTAATCAACTTCTGAATTCTGTCGATTTCATGTTCCTTGTCGCGTTACCAGAAAATTTAAATGTCTTTTATATTCAATTCATGTCTAAACTCTCACCACTGTCCCGTATGCAACCTCATTTAATACAATCGCATCCTCTACTTTGGACATCTTCTGGCAGATCTCCCAGTTTTTCGCCGGAACTTGGCAAGTCTAGTTGAAAGTTGAAACTCTATTACATTTTGTGTGAAGTGTGCGACGCGGGTGGCGCTGGCGCTTGCAGCACCGTCGTTCCGGCTATGGCTTCGGCTTGGCCACCTGGCCAGCTTGGTACCTACTTGTAGTTATGCTAATTTGTACATTGAAGCTGTGCGTGTGCTGTGTTTCTTCTTTTTGTCTTGTGTGCGCCAATGTGAAGACCCGCGTGGTTGTTTTGGGGCACATTAAATAAACAAATTATTATTATTATTATTATTATTATCAACAGAGGAATTGTAAAATGCACAATGAGTACTGCCTTAAAAAGACTTTACAGATTCAGCGGCTGAGAGTTTTCAAGCTCTAGCGCATCGTCTGGAAGGCATCTGGGTTTTCGAGTTCCATATTTTTTAAAGTCGCTGAGTCATTGATCACCTCCAGAGGACAACGAGAGTGCACACGAGACATGAACCACCGACCACCAGTACTGCCATAGATTTATCGAATTTCACACAATTTAAAAAGATCGCATCTAAATATCAAATCCAAGTGGCACTTTCTGCATCGGACAAACTCAAGCAGATTGTGTCCCAGGATTAATGCATCTCCAACCACAGCAAGCCGAGCGCAAAGTGAAACATCAGCAAAAATACGTCGACTGTGAACGAAAAGTGGTGTTCGAAATTCCTTTCACCTGAGGCAAATACATGTGGGACAGACAGGACATTAATGACCGCCTGCGAGAACATGCCGTATCCTTGTAGGTCGTCACCAGCTGGCCACTTAGCGATGCACGTGAAACTTTAGCCAAAACCAAAATCCTAATGTTTTTCAGGACTAAAAGAACACGCGAGCTGTACGAAACTCACACAATTTTGTCTAGTGGCTGTGTGCATCAGCGCCCCGTCGATCGCTTTATCACAAAAGGAACTTTACTACCTTAATCTATACGACTTGACGATAAGTAACCTGCTTGCAAGTTTTATTTTCCTTTTTGCCTCAAACTTCATCTTCGTCTTTTAGCTTTACCATCTGCGATTGGTGTTCGTGTTCCTCGACAATTTCCTCTTTTTTTGCCTTAAACCTTCTTTTTCTTTTTCTTTTTTTCTTCTTTTTTAGTGTTTCAAAAATAATGCTTCCAATAATTTCTCTTTCCTCTTTTTCCTGCTGGTTGACCACTCAAAGATATCACCAGTAAATCTCCTTATTGATGCATTTTGTTTTCAATAGGTATAACCATATAGGCTATGGTATAACAAACGCATTTGAGGGTGTTATTCTTATTTTTTTATTCTAAGCGACAGCATCTGGAACCTCTTTCTTCTCTTTTTCTATAAAGTCTATTAAAACGTCAGTTGTCAGTTAGGCTCCTCCAGTCTCTCTCGCCCTTCCTTCCTTGTTGTTTTGCGCTATATATCCTCATGGTAGACAACCAACTATAGCCCGCCAGATCATCTTAATACTACGTTGGTTCAACATGTGTAGCGTGCACCAGATCTTTTTTTTTTCTTCTAGATCTTCGTAGAAATTAGTTGAAACACACTGTATATATTAATAGGTTATACACTACAAAAAATAATGAAAGAAGGGAAACCCTGCAGTGTTTGACGTGGGAAAGCTTGACACACTTCTCACTCCCGTTCACCCAATAAACCATAATTCAAATATCTTCAGAGCAACAGACGTTGCATACGCGCTCACGCCTTTATGTACCCAATAACCACGAAAACCCAAATGGGCAAACTATGACCGCCGCATCGGGAGAAGATAGCCGACTCGATCAGCACGCGTCAATTTGGTCAGCTTCCGCTGGCCAAATCTGACCTGCTCTTGAGTCGAATCGGCTATTGGCCCTCTGATACGACGCGTGGAGGCGCGCTTCGTGGAAAAGCATGACGGGAATAAAACATCCCACCGTATACGGACAACGCACGTGTGCGGGAGTCACGTCTGTTCTGCTGCTTTTCCGATTATCATATGACGGTTCGTTTTTCCGTACGCCGGAAAAACGAAAGATTTGTTTTTTCGAGTTAATGCGAATTTTTCGACAAAAACGAACATTGAATGTCCGCGGGTATCATGGCCATAACTAACCTTGAAAATCGTAGATTTTCGAAGTTAAAAAGCAAGTAGGCAGGAGCTCCAGAGTTACCATGTTGTAGATTTTTCCCGAATAAAAAAATAATTGAAGCTTTATTGAATATTCTTGTAGCAGAATGTTCGTTTTCACCAAAATAGCCCTTCCAATATATATTGAAGGGTTCATGAAATGTTTCAAGGTTCAATTTCTGCATAAACTGTAATACATCGTGCAGCGCAACAGCCAAGCACGAAAACGTAGTAATTTCAAACCCTCGAAATTTTGAAATTCAACATTCGTCATGTTTTTTTTCTTGTTTTTTTTAGAGAGAGAGAGGGGGGGGGGCAAATTATGTTACAAAATCGTGATCCTCCGCGGTACGAAACGGTGTGATGATTTTGGGTTCCGTACCACATTCCACCTTTCCGACAAGCCTCAGCGGACGCCATACCCCAGCCAATCCCACGCTGTGAACAGATCACGTGACTGCGCTCTCCGCACGTCGCGGCGCGCCCTTCTGGAAGGTCACGTGACACTCTAAGCCGCATTAGATGGGCTTCGGTGGCTCTAGAGCGACACCGATACTCAGGGACCAGGCATTGCTGTCCTGTTACGAGGGATCAATCCCGAGACACTGACGACTTGGTCTTGCCTATTTCACATTGGTTCGTTATTAAATACCACTTATACGCGCGCCCGACGTCAAGAAGACACGGAAAAGGTTTATACCCATCCGCGCTTGTGAAAAGGAATAGTGTGCACATCAGTAACGACGGTAATACGTTGAGCTAGTTAAGCTAAATTTATTAAATGGTACCAGCTGAACATTAAAGGAGGTGCAACGATATGTAATTGGAATGTTTTTAACTGTACACGAGCTTACTGGCACAAGTGGGAGTCAAGGATTCTCGCACGCAACGCCACTTGCCAAAAAACTCCTTTGTTGCGGTGTAATTTCAAAGACAAGAGCGACCATTTTCATTCAATCTCTCCTTTGCAAAATTTGATGACGTAAAGTGGGGATCGCAGTACACCCATATGACGATATTTGAATGTGGTTCATAGATTGGACCCGAGCATTGCGTGGGCACTCGATTTGGGCTCGTGATAATTACTAGCTCGAGAAGCATTCGGGTAGTAGCCCGTGTCCAATCGCTGCATCGACGACAATAGCCGAGCCATAACAATGTCTGGAACTCAGCGCGTGTCCTGTGCTTTGCCAGCCACAGCGCGTGGCTATGATCAACATTGGCGGCATATAATCGGCTCCAGATCACGTGGCCGCTTGTTCTGGCTGCGAGTTGAGGGGGCGAACGCTGCTTGTTTTCTTTATTTTTTTTCTGGGACTTCTATTGCGTGGGGTGAAAAACGAACGCGTGTATCATAGGTCATTAACGTCAGGGATCTGTTCTGAGCGGTATTTGCGCAAAGTACAAAAAATGTTGCATTGCCCCTTTAAAAAGAAGGATGTCTCTTTCGTATTGTTTGATCCTTCCATTTTGTGTTCAACTGGTCGCACCCACTAAGCGCATCGGTAAGTTTGCGAGCGAAAATTAAGACGATTTGCTTTTCAATACATCTTTCAATATTTTATTTATTTAATATAAGGGGATCGGTGGTCGAGTGTGTTGGAACACCGGATGCAGCTCGGAGTGCGTGGAGCGAAAGCTGGCGCTGCAGAACAGTGATCTTGGGTTCCATCCCACCCCTGCTTGTTTCGACCTGGATGAGCATCGTACCGGCGTGCAGTCGTGTTTCACTACTGCAAGATGCACGTTAAAGATCCCAGGCTAGCCGTTGTACTGCACTGACTAAATTTCTCATCTGCAGCTTGGGCATCTGACGCCCAGAGGCTGACTAACTTTCGGCCTGTCTAAGCATACATACAACACTCTTTTTTATTATTGTAAGTTGGCGAACGTTTTTGCCATACGGAGAGGAAAGTGGTTGCAGCATATTTCACTTGACGCATGGCACTGCTGATTGTAATTTAGCGTCAAATGTGAAATGTAGCAACTACAA
>JAZHYW010015612.1:0-64277 GCA_037355805.1 Ixodes ricinus
TCTGCACCGCTATCTTCAATAGACCTATTGCTGTCTTACCCAAGCATCAAGGAGAATGCAGGGATTGGTGTTCCACGCGCCGCACGTGCTGGCCTCAGCAGTAGTAAATTTTCTAAAGCAAACACATAAAACAAATGGCATCTTGCACGCGCGTTCGTCAATGCTTTTTTTGGCTATTTACTTCGAATCTTTTATACAGGAAAGGCGTGCGCGTGTGGCGCGTGGAACACCAATCCCTGCATTCTCCTTGATGCTTGGGTAAGACAGCAAATGGTCTATTGCGAAAACTCCCGGCACGCGGGAAAGCATCGTTTCGCTCTCGCCACACCACTGGGAGAAGCTCACGTTTTAATCGCGACTGTCTATCGTTTTTCCAAATTGTAATGCCTTGTCTTTTTTTTTTTTTGCCTACCGGATTTTTTATTTGCGTGACTGGGGTCGAGGGTAAACAAAAAATGTGTATAGAATGTGACACGGAGCACGTCAAGAGCACATGAAACGAACCGTTCAGTGCAACGTCGCAGACTGCGCTTATCGTTGAATTTTTTTTTCTTGCCTTGTCGTTTTTTGTGGTCTTTGACTGGCCACCACGACTCATTTTGTAGAAAAGTGAACTTAGGGCAACTGTTTTTTTTTAATTTCTTATTTCAGGGCAAGGCTACCGTCCATAGGATTGCGAACGGTGAACGCGTTCCAAAAGGAGGGGCGTGTCGGCGATGCACTTCGACATTGCAAGCACCCTGAACTCTTTTGCTACGGTGCAGGGGCCGTGTGCGATCAACGGAATAGCCTATACTCTGTTTCACCTTAGTGTTGTACCGCAGGAAAGGCTACAAGCGCGAGCTCCTTGCTCTATGGCACACCTCGGCGGCACAAGCTATCGTGCACCAAGGGCAGCTGCCAACGCTATGAGCTCGCACTTCTAGCCTTCACTGCGGTACAGCATAAGGTGAAACGCGGAGTATAGCAAGACGACGCTCCCACCAGAAAGGGCTTTGTGCGCACGCGCTTAATCTCTCCGCTTCGCCGCACGCCTCCGTGGCACGGCGCTGGCCGTCCCGGCGGTCGCCGCTCTCTTGATATTATTAAAAATTGGGCCACTGTACTCTTGCTGAATCAGTGGTAACACTGGTCCGAGTCGAATGCAGAGGCACCACTCATATCTAATTTGTGCCACGTGTTTACCTCTTAAAGACAACATAAAAACTCTAGCACTATGTCTTTGATATTTCTGAGGTTATGCCTGTGTGAAATAATTCGATTACAATAATTTAATTACTACTAAGTAATTTGCCAATTTGCGTAGACATACCCGCGAATTCATAAGTGTGAACATAGCATGGGGTACAACCCTACCAATCATATTGCTGGTGTTGTTGTTGTTTGTTTGTTTGTTTTTTGGGGGTAAACTACTTTCGTAATCTTCAGAATATATTTTCAAGTCATGCAGTGCGACTGTCACCTATATGAATTATATTTTTTTTCGTATATAAATATTAAAGCGTTCGTCGCACAAAGACAAATTGAAAAGTAACTTGATTGCAGGGAAACGAAGGTGCAACAGAAACGTAAACACATCACGCTATGTTTACGTTAGTATCACAGTAAGGTTCCAAGGTTTCACGTACTTCACTGTATTAAACAGCTCGCTAAACAGACACCTCCGTAGTTCACTCCCCCACCCCACCTAAAACAACTTGTCCTAGTATAGAGCTAAATCTGCATATGCTCCAACCATTTCGTCGAAAACAGCTAGATATTGCTCTTTCTACAGCGGGGTGCCATAACTCAATATTGACTGGGTCTGTATTAACAAGTCATTACTGTACACCATACCTGGGAATGCGCAATAAAGTCACTTTCGAAAATCTGGTGGTTCATATGCATACAAATTGTGTCAAGTATACGTGTCTTGTGCTTGTGCACTGTTTTAGGTATGTCTACAAAAGATTTCCTTTGCGTACATTACCTCGGAAGTTGGGGTGACCGGACCGCGGTCATTTTTTTTTCAAACCAACATTTCAAATGGCATGGGTATACAGTCGTACGCAGCTGCTCGTCGTACCGACGTCCGCATTTCCAGACTCAACTTGGACGCGGGCACCGCCTAATTGGGTGCTGCTGCTATCAACCCGGCTCAGATATGTAATCTGGTGGCAGTTTATTGGGCCGTGAGGTGTGTGTCACCGCCCCTACAGCCTCACTAGCCTGGGGAGATGGTTGGCAGAGTGTGTTGATACACCGCAGCTATACTCGTTTTCGCCTTAAAAAAATAAAAGATAAAAAAGAGCTTTTGCGCATTGTTCATACTCCACGCGAAGTAGTTCTCACAAGATTTGGTTGTCTGAGGAAGAGGCGATGCTTTCGGCGTTTGAAACATGTACGCCTTTTTAAGATAGCATATATGTAATCTAAAATGCACCTACATATGTCTTTGCTCTCTACATAAAGGGAGAAATTAGTAATTCTCCCCGAGGAGCCGGACCTTTTTTTACTACGGTTCTTGAGTGCAAACGAGTATAGGAGAACGTAGAGCGAAAGCTCGCCCTGCGGAACCCAGGAACCCTGGGTTTAACGTTGGGTCAACCGTCACCCCCGCCCATTTTAGATCTGCATAATCATCGTACCGGCGTGCGACCGTATAATTCCTACTGCTTAATTTTCGTTTATACTGCGTACTGGCAAAATCTGTCTTCTACAGCGGAGATTCCAGACGCCCAGCGGAGCTCGCTAACTTCACGTCATACAAGCATACATGCAACACAATAGACCTTTTGCTAAATTACCTAAGCATCAAAGAGAATGTTGGGAAGCTAAGTACATGTGCGGCACGTGCTCGCCTTCCTTATAGAAAAGATTCGAAGTAAATACCCAAAATAAAGCGTCTGTGGGACGCTCGTGCGAAGTGCCCTTTGTTTTACTTTCAAGCAGTTAGAGCTGGAGGCGCCAGCAAGCGCAGCGCGTGTACCTACGTTCCCGGCATTCTTTTCGATGCTTGGGTAACTCTGGCAAAAGTCTATTGCAATGGTGGTACCGTCATCAAAGTGCTCAATGGGAGGGGTTGCTCAGGCGCTTGTAACGACACTCACGGACTGCGATCAGACCACGACAAGAGTGACGACAACGGAGCAGAGATGTATTTGCAGCGCGAGGAATAAAACACTGTACTCTGTTCACCCTTAAACTGAGACTGCAGCCAAGGCAACAAGCGCGAGCTAGCCCACGCTTTTTGCTTTGAGACGTGTATTTCTAGCGCGAGAGCTCGTTCTGCGGAAGAACGCTCCAAAGCAGCGACCTTGTGCTTGTGGCAATGGCTGCAGCCTCAGCTTAAGGGGGAATGAAGTATAGTTTGAATCCAAACGCTGTCCGAGCCGGTTCCTTGCGTACCAGTCTCATCACAAAGTTGGAGATTTAACGAGGGCCTTCGGCTGTACAGTATTACGTCTTCGAGGAGGCAAGTTGGTTTACAAGAACATTCGAAACATTTTAACAGATCTCGCACTCCTTCGTTTTTTTTGGCGTTCACCTGGAGAATTGGTGGTGAAACCTTTCATCTACATTTCAAGCAGCGGTGTTAATCCTTTCACGCCCAAGACCTTAGTTCAGATACATAGACATGAAATGGTTTTAGAGCACAGAAGATAAGAGAAATCTGGATAGCTATACTTCGTCTCACCTTAGCATGGACTAATCGCGAATGCTGTGCTAGCACGAGCGGCTGGCCTTGACTGCTCTCGACTGGAGCACTCGCTGCACGAGCGCTCGTTCAGCCGCCGAGGTTTCATTCGAAGCAACTAGCTTGCGCTTTTAGCACACGCGGCCAACAATAGTCCATACTACGGTGAGACGAAGTATAGGTCCGACATTGTGCATGTTCCTTTTAAAAGTACATGGAAGTGACGTCTTCCCGTCTGATTGGTTGGAAGCAAGAGTGATGTAATTTCCCTAAAAAAAATGTGGGCGGAGGCGGCTAAACTGGGCGGAGTCGGCTACCAGACGTGACGACATTTTGATGTTTCGTTTTGTACCGAGTACGTTTCAAAAGGTACTATACTTCATCTCACCTTAGCACGGACTAACTGCGAAGGCTGTGCAAACGCGAGCGGCTACCTTCGACTGTCCTTGACTGGAGCACCCGCTGTACGAGCGCTCGTGCAGCCGCCGAGGCTTGTCTCAGATCCACTATACTTCGTTTCAGCTTGGGTCCAGACGCAGGCGATGCTACAAGCGCGAGCTCCGGGCTTTCAGCGTCCCTGCCAAGCACGCGCCTCGTGCAATGCAAGCACTGTTCAGGGCCACACGCTCGCGCTCGTAGCATCGGCTGCGTCTGGACCCAAGCTGAAACGAAGTATAGCTGGGGCTTTTGGCACGCGCGGCTAACAATAGTCCATGCTAAGGTGAGACGAAGTATAGCTCCTGAGTAGGTGTATTTCGTTGGTCATATTTTCCAAACCGCGTCGTCGTCGGGTGATTGTGCCACTTTTGAACTAATTTAGCTATTAGCGGCAAGATGTTTTGGTGGCGCCCTCCTATAGTTCCCCGTTGTGACGTCATTACCTTGCAAACAACAAGTTCGATGGTGTTTGTAAATAGCATGGTGGAAGCTTGAAGTCATTGCGCTTTCAAAGAAACACCGCCAACACCGTCGAAATTAAAGTTCTTTCATTTCTCTTATTTCCGTCGATGATAAATCCTTTTCTGACGTCAAAGTCAGCGTTCGGCCAATCGTGGAAGGCCGACCACAGCGACGCTTTCGGTCGCGCACGGGGCTAATTGCTTTCGCCGGGAAGCACCGCGCTGCATTCGAATTCCCGGAGGATTGCAAGCGTGCGACGCAGCGCCGGCAGCGCGAGACAACGTTGGCGCGAGGAACCGGAGGTGAAGAGACTGCGAAACGAAGCTCGTGGACGTTCACGACTGTGGATCTTCAAGTGTTGTACACTTCGTTTCTACGCCACGGAGTGCTTCCAAAGTTTGGTGGCGAGCGACGAGCGCGTAGCGTGGGACTGAAGACAGTCGGCGTCTCTGTCCGCGTCGTGTCCGTCGCTCTCGTGCGTCGTGTCGGGGTCCGGTGCGGCTGGCTTCGCTTCTCCGAGACGCCGAGCGTGAGGTACGACGTGGAGACGGGCCTCAGGCCGCTCGGTAGGGTATTCGGCGTCATCGGTTACGTGAACGAAACGATGATCGCCATCGTCGGCCCGTCCAAGAACGGCCCCACCGCCATAAAGGCGGTGTACGGCGCCGCAGGCATTTCTACGCCCTCAACGTGATGGTGGTAAGTACGCTCGTATTACGTACTCAAAATCAGTTCCATGTGTGTCAAAAAAAAATACAGCATAACGCCGGTACGGTGTGGATATGCCATTTTATTAATGAGAGGTGCGGGCTTGCGTGCTCCGCCAGGGACGGACGCAGGTATTTCTAGAGGGGGGGTTAAATTTTTGGTCAGCGTATAATAGGTTTTAGACCCCCGACCCCCTTTTTTCCCCCCGTTTCCATGCCCTACAATTCAAGAGGGGGGTCAGGGCATTCGACACCCCCTGAATCCGCCCCTGTGCTCCGACTGCACGAGCGTGTGCTCTAGGTTGTATGTCGTCACTTTTAAAACGTGCATCCTTCCTCCCTCCACATCATTTTTGTTGAAGGAAGTGGTTTCTTGTCATGTCTTGCATCCATGAAGGTGTGTTGCAATCATGTTAATAGTGTCAAAATAAATTGAAAGGTTCTTGTATTGAGACTGCCTTGTGAACCATGAGTGGAACATTCAGGTAAATTCATGTCGGTATCTCTCTCACACTTCCAGATGCGCGACGCCGAATGCCGGGTAAGATGCATGGAGCCACGGTTCCCTGGGTCGGTGCACGACTCCTTTGTGTAAAGCTTGGCTTTGCGTCAACATCAAGCAAGGGCGGCTGGTAGACGACGACAGGCTCCTCCTCGGTGAGCATGCTTGATTCATTCCTCTTGCATACGGTGGCTGTGTACCGCTTGAAAACTACAGTACCACAGAAAATGTGCTGTACCAAACATTAACAACTGTGCAGGCCCTGTGTCTATACCTCTGACACATCTTTGTAAAGGGAGATCGCCTTTAGAGCGCGCGACACTAGAGCGCCAACGTTAGAGCGCGCGACACGAGGGCGCTGCGACAGTAGCGTGCTTGACACTAGAGCGCGCGACACGAGAGCAGCGCGACCAGTTGAGCGCGTGACACGGAGCGCACGACCAGTTGAGCGCGTGACACGAGAGCGCACAACCAGTTGAGCGCGCGACACGAGAGCGCACGACCAGTTGAGCGCGTGACACGAGAGCGCACGACCAGTTGAGCGCGTGACACGAGAGCGCACAACCAGTTGAGCGCGCGACACGAGAGCGCACGACCAGTTGAGCGCGTGACACGAGAGCGCACGACCAGTTGAGCGCGTGACACGAGAGCGCACAACCAGTTGAGCGCGCGACACGAGAGCGCACGACCAGTTGAGCGCGTGACACGAGAGCGCACGACCAGTTGAGCGCGCGACACGAGAGCGCACAACCAGTTGAGCGCGCGACACGAGAGCGCACGACCAGTTGAGCGCGCGACACGAGAGCGCACGACCAGTTGAGCGCGCGACACGAGAGCGCACGACCAGTTGAGCGCGCGACACGAGAGCGCACGACCAGTTGAGCGTGTGACACGAGAGCGCACGACCAGTTGAGCGCGTGACACGAGAGCGCACGACCAGTTGAGCGCGCGACACGAGAGCGCACGACCAGTTGAGCGCGCGACACGAGAGCGCACGACCAGTTGAGCGCGCGACACGAGAGTGCACGACCAGTTGAGCGCGCGACACGAGAGCGCACGACCAGTTGAGCGCGTGACACGAGAGCGCACGACCAGTTGAGCGCGTGACACGAGAGCGCACGACCAGTTGAGCGCGTGACACGAGAGCGCACGACCAGTTGAGCGCGTGACACGAGAGCGCACGACCAGTTGAGCGCGCGACACGAGAGCGCACAACCAGTTGAGCGCGCGACACGAGAGCGCACGACCAGTTGAGCGCGCGACACGAGAGCGCACAACCAGTTGAGCGCGCGACACGAGAGCGCACGACCAGTTGAGCGCGCGACACGAGAGCGCACGACCAGTTGAGCGCGTGACACGAGAGCGCACGACCAGTTGAGCGCGTGACACGAGAGCGCACGACCAGTTGAGCGCGTGACACGAGAGCGCACGACCAGTTGAGCGCGCGACACGAGAGCGCACAACCAGTTGAGCGCGCGACACGAGAGCGCACGACCAGTTGAGCGCGTGACACGAGAGTGCACAACCAGTTGAGCGCGCGACACGAGAGCGCACGACCAGTTGAGCGCGCGACACGAGAGCGCACGACCAGTTGAGCGCGTGACACGAGAGCGCACGACCAGTTGAGCGCGTGACACGAGAGCGCACGGCCAGTTGAGCGCGCGACACGAGAGCGCAACCATTTGAGCAAACACCGAAAAATGTGTGATATGGTGATTTTTGATTAATTGAATATGCCTTTAATAAAAAATAAAAATAAAATGGGTACGACTCTTTCTAACCAATTGTTTACTGACATCGGAGAGAAAAGGGGGCAGGGAAGTGGACTGGTGCATGTGCCGGGAAAGGTTGCGGTTGAGTGGAGCGGCGAGTCGATAATATTTCTTCACAGTGCTGCGGTGCTGCGGATATACTATAAATAGTTTACTTTTTGCTATATTTCGTGTATTTTTGAAAGGCATTTGCAGTCCGATCTATTTGGTGGCTATCTAGACGTCCCTCGCATAAGTTTAAATGGTATTTTGACGTCCATGTCCATATGCAGAAAGATCACCGCTAAAGAGTATCAGTAAAAAACTCATCGAAGGAAAGCTCAGCGCAATGTTATCGGATGCAGATCTTTCCAGCCTTTTGACGGATACAGGAAAACCTCCACTGCAAATCTGTTATATACAAAATCAAATAACTAATAAAGCCTTCATGAGTTCTTTGATTTAGAAAACGTTAGAGAAAAAGACAAAAAATTAGAAAAGAAAACATTGCAGCTGACCTAGGCTAGGTCAGCTGCAATGTTTTTTTGTTTTTTCTGCAAAAATGCACACTACAGATATTCTTTTTTTTCTGTTAGCTTTTTGTAACACTTTTTGGTTTGTCACACGCAAACATTTTGTCGACTCATTTCGCAATGTCACTGCTAAATTCCGCGGCATAAATCCCTGCCAATTTTACATAAAACACCCGATGCCCGAACAAATGGTCGGTCCGGTCGGGCCACTCGCGCTGGACTGGTTGTGCGCTCTCGTGACGGGCACTCTGGAGTCTAAGGACACACGAGCTAATGTCGCTGCGCTCTCGAGCCGCGCGCGCTAACGTCGCACCGCTCTTGAGTCGCGCGCGCTAACGTCGCGGCGCTCTAGTGTCGCGCGCTCTAACGTCGTGGCGCTCTAGTGTCGCGCGCGCTAACGTCGTGGCGCTCTACTGTCGGCACTCTAATGTCGGCGCTCAAGTGTCGTGCGCTCTAGTGTTGTACAGCCCTTTGTAAATACTATCCGAAGGATCATAGTACCTGGAAAACACAAAGTTGCAATCAGCTCTTTTTGCTGCTTTCTTGCCGTTAGTTTTAAAGAGAACAGATTATAATAGGTTCCGTCCTCTAAACATGCAGACGACTACGGCTACGGCTTGGAGTCTTGGTTCATCACCCCTGTCTCTGGGATCCACGTGACCTCCATTGCTTGCTGCCGGTCTAGTAAGGCACATTCCTCGGTCAGGCCCGTTGTGGAGCGCTGCAGTGGGCTGTTGAAAAACATTCTGGTGTCTGTAAAGGCACCACACTCTGCATTACCATCTACCAATAGCCACCACAACCATTATAAAGGCACGTGCAGTGCTGCACAACGCCCGCCTTGTATTGAGCGAGCCAAAACTGGAGTCAGGTTCCCACCCTGAAAAGCCAGAGTTGGAGTCCGAGCCGAGCTCGGAGGGGTCAGTGTCTGATGGCTAGAAGCTGGCCCCTGCCAACCTTCCGGTCGGCCTCTCGGACAGGGCTTTGAGGCGACGCCTTGTCGCCCGGTTCGAGACCCGCTGCAGCCATGCCTCCGCGTAGCGCTGCACACACCAGGATGGCAGTCCCACCCATGAGGAATACCGCCGGCATCAAGGAGTTCTGTCGCCACGACGGTGGTCCCACCCTAAAGGACACCGTCGGGGAGCCCCTACCACCCTTGCCACAGTGATGCCCAGCACGGATGCCACCGGCGACGGGGAGCCGCTCGCAACCACGACTGAAGTCCCGACCACCAAGGACCCGTCTGTTCCCCTGCCGTCAGTGAAGCCCCCCCCCCTTGAAAGTCGTCAAGTGCACACTTCGCTCGCTGCTCCGCAGTCATGGCCGCCCATAAGCTGTGCAGTCTCTTCAGATCCAACACCTTGCACAGTTCATCACACAGCCACCATGGCTAGGGCCAGCTTGAACTTTAGAGAAAAACATATCCCTGGACTACCAACCATGGTTTAATACTTCTTCCTCTTCATCTGCCTCAGCTATCTGCTTCTTTTTGTTCTTTATTCTGAGAGCGGGACGTAAAACATTCCAAACACTATTGCTTTTCTTGTCGAGTTTGATGGAAGGCATGCTGACGCATTCTGCTTTGTTTACTTCGATGGCCACTGTTTTTAATGTTTTCGCATTTCTCGTGCATACAGGCTTTTGTTTCTTGCAAGAATGGTGGTGCTTCTGAACACAACACTGCATTTACAGGTGCGGCAGTGACCTGCTGTAGTTCCCGTGACAGATGCTGCATGCTTTCTTATCCTATCATTTACGCACCTTCCAGTTAGACCCATGTGACATTTGCTACGTGATAGGGGAATATGATAAACAACCCCTGTGTCAGACGGGGCATTGTGTCTTGTAAGAAATGTTGCACCTTTTCTTCTAGTTGAAGTTGCAGTTTACTTCGTCTTGTTATGGTACACTGTGTAATGGGCGAGGAGGTCATTTGAATTGTGAAAGATATCTGGGATATGTATATAACGCGATGGTTGTTCAATAAATTTCAAGCTGTGTTAGAGACTTCATTGTTCTGTCCGTTTTTTATTGTTCCTACGTCTCAGGGTTACTATGCATGTCAATCACCAGCTCGCCTGCGTTTTATAGCTTCATACAATACGCCCTGTTTGGAGCAGAGCACTCAACCTTATTGCCCTGCCTCACAGCTACTTCCTTTTAATTTATGGGTTATGTCATGAGTGTAGGATACGTCAATTTTTTGCTTAGTTGTTGTCTTCTCTCTTCCATGTCTGTGTCAGCTGATTTATGTTACAGTTTGGTGCAGATGTTTTCAGATACGCATACCAGGAAACCAATCAGACACCAGAATCACGTAGGCAGGAAAATTGCTTTTTCAAAACTTTGGCCATTATTCTGCTGACAATATTTCTTTAAGGCCGATACAAGAGCAATGAAGGAAACACTGCATTTTATAGTTTTGGAATGTCCAGATGCAAACAAAAGAAATCCTTTGCACGACCTTGGTTCATACTTACAACGTATGTTTATATCTTTAAATTCCAGTGTGAGGTCGAGGAACATGATGTACCTGTTCACAGGTATTTCATGTGCTGCGTTTAGAGACTGACGGTACTGCCCCTGGATATGTGTCGAGTGCATGGCGATGACATCGATAGCCTTTCCATTTTATGAGCAGAAGGCATGAAATGTGTGGGATAATGACCAAGAAGGCTTGCGGGTTGCGAAACCAACAAAGGACACCTGGCTTTCCCCTGCAAAGAGCCGAGAAATACTTTAGACCATATGTAGACCTGTAAAGACCTATTTCTTAGTGTTGATTAAACCTGCAGGGATATTGCCCTTTTGGGTATTGTTTCATTTCCCTTGTGGTTTTAAGCATCCCGTTATTACCTTCTGTATTATGACTGTACATCACTCAGGTGTGCCTCTTGATGTTAGCGTTGGGATTTGTGTCAGTTAGGATCTCTCAAGACATTCCAGGTTTCTCTCTCTCCCTTACTTTTTGTCACGGTGCCTATTTTTAAGCCCTTTTTGGAAAATAAAAAGTTCAGCTGTGTTTGAAACCTTTCGGTGTATGTGTCCTTTTTTATGTAGAGTATCAGGGTTTATGCTATGTTGCACAGCTAGTTTATTTTTGAAAGTGCTTTATTTTTTGAATGCTAAAACCTAACTTGAAAAAGTAAGATTATATAAAAACGTGTGTTGCCATATGTCATTCTCGAAAGTAAAAATGAACACTCACTAGCATAGCACAACGTAAACACTTGGTCATTCTTAAATCACATGTTATGTCAAACGTTGATCTCTTATTTGAACACGTTTCGCAGCACACTACCTCTAATATGTATTTCGTAACATATCTATTAATATACACGAAGGCCTGCCATATTCGGGACAAGAATAAATGCAGCTAGACAATAATATACTGTAAACGACCTATTTTTCGCGGGCTCAATATTTCGCGATTTAGGTAAAAGCTGAAGTTTTGGAATATAGATTCCAATGTGTTGACACCTTACTGGAATTGTTCGCGGGACCTATTTTTCGCAAATTGTAGGCGATTCACGAAGATTAGGTTCTCGCGAAAATTAAGTTGTTTACATATACAAAAAAGACGTGGCGAAGTTTGATACTGAGGTATTCCAGACAAGATTAAAGTAGTTGCTGTTGCAAGTTATGACTACACTGTAGGTCTCAAAAAGGTGAGCGCGAAGGCGAGCTCGTGAAAAGTGGACATACCTTGACCTGAGGCAGGGAAGGAAAAGAAAGGCACGTCTCCGAACGCACAGCTGTTTTTGGATACACTATGCGTTGACCGTCCCTTTTACGTATCTTGTTTCTTCCCTGCCTCAGGTTAAGGCATTTCAAATGAATGTTTCTTGGGTTCAACAGAGCAAGCAGGCGTCTTTGTCCAGGTCGTCTGCTCGCTTCCGCGCCTTCATTACGCGCCTGGACCGCAAAACGCTAGTAACGGGAGCTCTTTATGTGCAGCCATCAACCGCGCGATTCTGGCTTCTTCCGACATGTTGCTTTAAGGAAGGCGCGAAGCGCGCATCCTGGATTCCTTGTAATATTGAAACAACTTTCTCTCCAATTAACTCTTAAATGTATTGCAAAAGGACACAAAAAAGCGGTTTGTTTTAACAACGCCAAATAGGTTTTTATTATTTTTCAATACTTTTACCAGTACTAGAACAGATGCGACGGCCAGCGACGCACAGGATTGGTTGCCGCGTCGTAGTAAATCCTACCCCGTATTCCGCGCGTAGGGACGCCTTGGGGACTGCGTAGCTCCTTCCGCTCGACAGCGGTTGGCTCCGAACGTCGCTCAGACGGGTGACAGGTGTCAAGTTAGCGATGACGTAGCGGCGTCAAAGTGGGCGAAGCCGCCACGTGAATGTTGCTAGGATACGTTCCTCCTTTCCATTCACGGTAAACGATGAAGTCGCAATGTTTAGCGCAGATTTTCCTGTAAGCAAGGACCCTGAAAATTAAATATAGTTGCACCCAAGGAAAAGGTTTGTATAAAATAGGGGTAGAAACCGACTCGCTGTCGCACTACCCCAGCGCGCATATTAATCTGTTGTTAGCCCGCGGTTTTTAACTAGTCCAAACATGTATAGACTCGTTTCTGTTAGGTACGTACTTGTATCGCGCGGTCAGCTCCGAGCTTGGGGAGCATCCGCTTTTTCTTTTTATCGGATATACTTCGTTGGGTAAACATTGTTATTTGTGTATACGTTCGGGCGTCGCTATAAACCGCACTGTTGCGACGCGTGTGAGCATTTATCGTGAGGCAAAAGCCGCGCGAGTCTCCCGCCGCGTGGAAATGTGCTTCGCGCCCTCGTTTACCGTGATTGCACGGCCTGTGACTCCCTGGGCGTACTCCAGCTTTTCGCACTCGAACTACCCGAGTCACGCATTGTTTTTCTCCTGATCTTCGCGCTACAAGGTGAGCAGACTAAAAGCCTCGGGTTTTCCTTGCCAATAAGACATTTTGTTTCAGCATTTGGTCCTCGAGAGGGAGAAAAATCACCTCGGTCCTCCACCACACCCTTCTTGCACAGCAAGGTGAGCAGTCTAAAAGCCTAGCGTTCTCCTCGCTAATAGGATTTTTTTTTCGATATCTCTGAAAAGGTCACCGATACCTAGACGATCCGCATCATCTAGCCCCCTCGTCACCTAATCGTCGGATATCTACGAATATCGTCTAGCCATCTCATCCCCATCATGGTTACTCGTCACCTGTGCTCTCCCGACGACCGACAGCATTATTCCAGTGCAGACTCGCTTCAAGTTCATTTAGCCTTGGTTCACAATGTGACTCCCTCGCCATGCATTCCGTTTTGCGCGAAGAGTGTGCGCTCTTCGTAATTATGTGGCTCATTCACGAGTTACACGAAAGAGACACAGAGGCGTACGACGTGGCCACCTTTTTTAGACATCATGCAGAGCATATGTCAAACGTGCTCAGATATTTTGGTCTGCCGCTGCGTTTTTTTTTTTTGTGACTCTCACTGTCGAGCTCGGACGTCTCCTTCCTGACGACGACATTGATGTGACTGTGCACTTTTTTCATAGTCAGGTCCGTCAACCGCATTTGTGGACGGTAATATCACAGTAGTTCGATTCAGCGAGTTTGCACTGAAATAGCTGCTCGGTTGGAGCATTATCAAGAACAAGGCTCGGGATTCTCTTCTTGTCGGGATCAAAGTTTGTACTCTTAGTTTGGGACGATTCCTTCCTCCGACCGTTGGTTGCGGACATTTTTCTCTGCCGAAGCAACTTGTCTCAAAGCAAGGCCTCGTCAGTGAGCGTCTTCACCAATCTGAACGGGACATGTGCTTTGTGTTTGCGGTGCTCGCCGTTTTGCATCCTGCGAACGGGGCTTACAGAGGAAGAGCATCCTCGCATCGTGAACATATGTGCGAGTACGTGTTTCCGAAAACGTTCCCTGTAACCTTACCACGGGGCCTTTGAGCGAAAAATTGTTTCTCGGCGAATGTGGTTGGTTGTGACAGCGAGAAAAATCTTTTTCTACCCACTGGAGGTAGTTGATGACGCGAGTTGGACCAGCATGTCGATCTTCTCCTTGTTGAGAACCATTTTGTGAGCATAACAAACTTTGCGAGATTTTTTTTTTTCAAATGACAATGTGGTATTTTTTTTTGCTAGAAAGTTAGCCAGGGTTTCTCGCCTCGTAAACCCGGTACAACGAAAGCGTACGCTGTTGGCCCATTTGAAAAAAAAAAGTCTCGCAAAGCCGTCTATTAGGGTAATGATGCCGCTGTATATTTTTCTCGAGTAAAGTCACAGGTGCACAACTTTCTGCTAGACGGTCACGTATCGCGATCCACTCCGTGAAAAAGAAAACGAGCGAGCGGACGGGATTTCTCCAAGGTCGGATCCTGCTAGACGGAACCGCGTCATATGCAAATTAAATACGCTGTTAAACGTCATTTCGCTTTGCCGAAAGTGTGTTCGAACTAAAGAGCCGTACCATTTTGGTTTTCTTAGTTGTGGTAGACTCCGAAGAAAATAGTCAGACCTATCATGTCTCACTTTTTTTGTTTTAACAGTAGGTACGTCATGTATGCACCTCTACAATGTCGAGATAGTTACAAAAACTAGTCTGGATCTTGCAGCCCAGCCCGTTCCTCACAGGATGTACTCGACGTTTGAGGGTTTGGAGCCACGAAACTGTTTTGCTACAAAAAAAGACGGGTGGAAACCTGCGAAGTCGCCTTGTTTCTCACACGAAATAGGTAAGAGGTGCTTCATTGCTTCGTCTACGAGATGTAGAGGATCCATTTTTGTTTCATGGTCCCTTTTATTGTAAAATATTTGTGAGCGACATCGTCAGGGAGTTATCTGCGATGCGAGGATTGTATCGCGCGTTGCTCGTGAGATGTCATTTCACAACTTTTATGCCTCGGATGTGCCTTGAAACTGCTTGTGTTGTACATTTTTGTGTAAAGCGTTTCCAATGGTTTCTTTGTTGCGCAGAGTGAAAACAAAAAATTAAACACCGTATCTGTATTAAAAGTGTGGGTGTTTTTAGAGCGTACGAGAATAAAAAGATGAAACACCATATCTGTCTCATTTTTAGCGTTTGGATGCGGCCACGCTCCGTTCCATTTCCCACACTGCTCCGTTCAGCAGACAGATGACGCTAAAATTAGCGAGAGATGTCGCGCGCGCGATAGAGTTGACGCCATTTACCAATCTGGCGCTAAAATTAGCGAGAGATTTCGCGTGATAATGGTAAAAGTTCACGCCAGCTAAGGGATTCAGGTGCGCGCCATCTACAAACGGAATCGGCAACTCACACGCACAAAGCCCGGACTTGCGCGCGCGCGAAAATACGGATGAGCACGCCTTAGCAACACGAGCAATTTAACTTTTCAGCAACAGATGTTGCAAAGTCCCACCCACGCCACCAGATGTCACTCATGCCCTAACAACAAAGACGGTTAGCAACAAAAACGCGCGCCATCTATGAACGGAGGGGACAACTCATACGCCTAAATCCCGGATTTAAACTGTGCGCGCGCGAAATCGAAAAGAGGAAATGCTATCTTCATCTCGATGAAGTTTAAAATAATCTTCGACCAGTTCAAAGTTTTAACGCTAGGTGTCGGATATCCCGCCATTGGCTGGGACTGCGCAAAGTTTTACGCACTGGGCCCGAAATTTCACCAGGGCCACTTCAGAGTTTTACGCGCTGGGGCCAGCCCCCAAAATATGGCAGTGCCACGTCAAATCTTTACGCTTGGTCTCAACTTAGAACGGTTCGTGAGCTTCGAATTTTTACCGTCACCCCTCAGAAATTAACTGTATACAGCTGACCACGTGTGCTAAGGACCCGTCATGTCACGCCCAAATTTAGCGGGTCCTAGCTTTTAACGCCAGATGTAAACAAATTTAGCAAAAACACTTCAAAGTTCTAACACTAGATGACATCTATCCCCAAATTCACTGGGATCCAGCACGGTGCTGGGGCCAGCCATCAAAATATGGCAGTGCCACGTCAAACCTTTACACTGTTTCTCAACTTAGCACGGTTCGTGAGCTTCGAATTTTTACCGTCACCCCTCAATATTTAACTGGATGCAGCTGACCATGTGTGCTAAGCGCACGGCAGGGCAACTTCAATGCTTTACGCTGGGCCAAGATGTAGCACGACCTGTGAACATCAAAGTCTTACCGTCACCCCAGCGAAAATTTAGCGGTATCCAGCTGGTGCTAAGGGAATCTTCAGATGACGCCCAAATTTAGCGGGTCGAAGCTTTTACCACCAGATGTCAGCAATTTTTTGGCGATTAGCACTTCAAAGTTCCAACGCTAGATGGTGTCTATTCAAAAACAAATCACTGGGTCCAGCACGGTCGGTGAGTTTCAAGACTTTGTCCCAACGTTTAGCAGGTCCACTTCAAAGCATTACGCTGGACCAAGATTTAACACGGTCCGCCAGCTTCAAAATTTTACCGTCACCTCACCCCCAATTTAGCGGCACCCAGCTGATGCTAATTGGACCGTCACATGACGTCCAAAGTTTATAGCGGGTCGAAGCGTTTACCACCAGATGGCACCCAAATTTGACGACGACCACTTCACAATTTGAACACTAGATGGCGCCTATTCCCGAAATTCGCTGGGTCTTTGCAAAGTCTTACGATCTGGCCCCAAATTTTAGCAAGGCCACTTTAAAGTTTTACGCAGGATCAACATCAATCACGGTCCGCGAGCTTCAAAATTTTACAGTCACCTCAATCTCACTGTAGCGGGACCCAGGTGTTGCTCTTTGGGACCGTCACATGACGCCGAAATTCAGCGGGTCGAAGACCCCGAATGCAACAGCTAAGGGGGCGCCACGAGGCTACGAGGCCGCGAACACCGTTTGAATAGCGCGCGCGCGAGATCACGTGATAGGAAGACGAGTAACGTTATAGCCCAGTGACATCACACGACCTCCGTCACATGACCTGCGGCGTGAGCCTTTTTTAGCGATTAAAATGCATTTACCGCGCAGCGATCGATTGCAACACGTACCACATAAGCGCAGCGTCTCGGATGCAATGCGACTGTAGATCAGCGTGAGCGGCAGCCGTGCCAGGACGGGTCGATTCCCAGTCGCCGCGAGCCTTGCTAGCGAACAAAGGCATTTACCGTGCAGTGATTCAAAGTCACATCACGTGACCGTCGCAGCGCCCTCTGTCGGATGCAGCACGAACCCAGTGCGACATCACGTGAGACGCCCTGAGCGCACGCAACATCAACTCGTCGACATCACGTAGCGCCCTCTGTCGGACGAAGCTCGGACCCTGTGTGACATCACGTGGTTTATCAGATGATGCCCGCAGCTGTCAACACCTGGTCAACCACGCTTGTGGTTTGAGGTTTGCGGTTTGAGGTCTGAGGTTTGCGGTTTGAGGTCTGAGGTCATGGCACGCGCCTGACACGCGACGCGCACGTGACTTCACACCTATACCGAGCACGTGACTCGAGGGCGGGACCTCGCTGAGCTCCGATTGGTCACTGGCTAATGCCCTGTGGGCGGGGCCATCGATGCCCACTGCCTGGCATTGGTCACTGGGATGAGAGAGAGGGAAAGGGCCCCGCCCTACTGCGCTGTGATTGGTTGGATTGGGTTTGGCCCCGCCCTCCTGCGCTGTGATTGGTCGGATCGGGTTAGGCCCCGTCCTCCTGGGCCTTGAGTGACAGCTGTGCAAACTGGTACATGTTTCCTACTACTGACCTGTTCCGGCCAGTTCAGTTTTTTTCCGCTAGGTGCGGTTCATTTTGCGAAAGTTGCGATTAGCAGTGGGCAATCGTTGCCGGTGATAACACATTTTCGCTTTCGCTGTCCAACCACCTTCATAGCGTGTATACGGAGCCCCAACTTTTTTAATGTAGGCTCCTATGGCAGTTTCCCAACTGTTCTAATAACGTTGAATTTAGCCTTACAGTTTAGGTTGATCTGTACCGATATTAGCGCCGCAATAAATCGATAAAAGACGACGAGAGTCAGCCATTCAAATGCTATCTTGGTTATACTTGGGGACAACTTTTCTTGGAAATGAAGCCAAAGCTATAGGTATCCGTGCGCTCGCTCACATTGAGCGCCGATCACAGCTGTGCTCGCGCGGTATTCACTTCTTCTGAGATACCAGACAAAAAACGTGTCCCCCAGTATAGCAGAGAAGAATAAAGCCTACTTTAGTTTCTGCATGTAGCTGTACGAGACAACACGATAATCATGATCTATAAAAACAGTGTCGGGGCATCCTCGCAGACCTCCCTGTGAAGAAGCGGAAAGACAAGCTTGGATCTGCTTCATCTTTAACTTGGCTCGTGATGATCGATCAAAACATCCATGTGGCATAAATATCGATAATTAACTTCACACTGTCTCGTAATATGTCTTTATTAAAGAAAAAACATATTGCCGATAAATGTATGCATTTATTTTAACAGTTTACATGTCTAATAGTGCTTTACCCATCCCTATTGCCATTATTTACTTTACCCATCATTATTGCCAGTATTTCCGAGTGACCATTTTTTCGTCCCGTGTGGGACCGAAACACTTGAAGTGACGTTCGGTGACATGAAGTGCACTCGGCTGAAGTGCTCTATACTCGGCGTCAAGTACTTTGTGCTACGTCAAGTCTAGCGTAACTTCCGCAGTGCATCAATTCTGTCAAGGCTATGTAGAACAAGCCAGTGCGAATGAGGCGCAAGACGAAACTACGTGCTCTCCCAGCAGTATGTGGGGATGCAGCACTGTGAAAGCTACTATAGCCTCGACAATCAAGCACATAATACTTGACGCCGAGTATAATTGATCTTTCCGGAAATATGTGGTACCCCCAGAGCCTGCTTTACGCAATGTGACGTTTAGGTGTAAAACACGTGAAATTATCCAAGAAGCGTACAGGAAGTTGACGTTGGTTAAACAGTTCTGGATTTCAGAACGCAGAGAAGGCAGGAGGAAAGCAAAGCAGAGTATATGACAACCTTCTTTTCCGTTCGGTTTATTTTAGTTTTTATGTGTTTTGAGCTCCGAATGATAAGAAAGAGTCAACCGTGCCGCCACCAGGATATTCGCGGAGAGAAGTTTGGGTATCGCAACCTGGTGGAATTTTTTCGACAACCCGGAGGGGGATTGGGAAAAAAACTCCTCCACTTCCTCTGCTGCTGTAAGCACGTGCAATGACAAGCCTCTATGCAATATGAAAATGGAAACCGCGGATGTATTACAGTGAAAAAGCAGAGAGCTTACGAATGGGGCGGAGATACGAAATAGTCCGCTTTGTTTTCAAATTTTCGCACTGAAAGTCAGGCTTTTGACTTTCTACCTTTTTTCTTTTGCCCCACTGAACGATGTGCTATTAGTAAAATCCCAATCTAAAGTGATTTATACCAGCCCTGAATTCGTTTCATGGGCCCTTTAAGGCTCGTTCACACAGACCCCCTTTTCTTACGTTACGTTGCGAAAAGTCCCTGGAAATCTGAGCTTCGAATAGACCATTTGCTGTCTCACCCAAGCATCAAGGAGAATGCAGGGATTGGTGTTCCACGCGCCACACGCGCACGCCTTTCCTGTATAAAAGATTCGAAGTAAATAACCAAAAGAAAGCATTGACGAACGCGCGTGCAAGATGCCATTTGTTTTAGGTTTTTGCTTTGGAAAAGTTACTACTGCTGAGGCCAGCACGTGCGGCGCGTGGAACACCAATCCCTGCATTCTCCTTGACGCTTGGGTAAGACAGCAATAGGTCTATTAAGTGCGGCTACCATTTCAAGGAGATAGCCTGGCACGCGACATTCGAGACACGAATGTTTCGGTGACGACGAGCTAGGACGGTGAGTTACCGTGGCAACCAAGGACACAAGGCTCGTCGTAACGTAACCTAGGGAGTTGAGCTCGGTTCAACTTTTCACACAGCGCCGTTTTCTTACGTTACGTCTAAGTCACCGAAACATTCGTGTCTCGAATGTCGCGTGACAGGCTATCTCCTTGATTTGGTAGCCATGCCTAATACGAAGCACAGATTTCCCGGTGACTTTTCGTAACCCAACGTAAGAAAACGGGACAGCGTGAACCAGCCTTAAAGGGTAACTGCAAAGAAAAAAAAGTGTTTTTTTAAACAGCCCATTTGGGACAAGCATGTCACAAAATAAATGTTCCGCGAAAAAAATAATTCGTTAGCAATATTTACTCCACAGAACGTAATTTAGTCGCAGTCAGAACCTCTCCACATCGGAAACTCCCGCTATTTCGACCCTCGCGGAAAAGTACGCCCGCCCCTCACCCTTGGATTTGCTCTTGGAGTTGAACGACGCAGCGTCTCGACTTCCGGTAAAGGTACGTTTATACTTCAACGTAACAAATAATAATTGGGGTTGTGGGGATATTTATACAGCGTTAGTTGGTCAGCCACTTTAAAGTTGCGACGAGTCACTCGCTGTAGATGAGCAATTTAGCCAGTGCGGTACAGCCGCTAGCCTAGGGTCTTTAACGTGCACCACGCAGTAGTGATACCACGGTGGAAGAAATACATTTAGGTGGTGACTCTGGCCGCTCTTCCCGCGAGGAGAGAGCGACCAGATCGTGTTTGGAGCTAGCATCGAGCCAGGAGTATACTCAGTTTCACCTTATGATGTACCGCAGGAAAGGCTACAAGCGCGAGCTCCTTGCTCTGAGGCACATCTCGGCGGCACACGCTCTCGTGCATTAAGAGCGGCTGCCAACGCTATGAGCTCGCGCTTCTAGCCTTCGCTGCGGTGCAACATAAGGTGAAACGAAGTATAGTTACTTCCGCGCCGCCGCGGAGGGCGCTGAGGTGTGAGCACCGTGGGTATGAGGTCTCTCCTCGGCGGCCACGGTTTCGGGGGCGTAGCTTGCTCGCCTTTTTCGTGGTGTGGTGGTGGTGTGCGGCCAGTGGCTGGACTCATGTTTTGCTGTGGTGCTGTGTCGATCAAAGGTGCCACCATCGTGCACAAAGGTGAGCCTTAACCCAAAGAAGACGTAATGCTATAAGGATGGGAAAGACGTGCTTCGTTCCCAACTGCAATTCGGGGTACCGGAACTGTGCAGAGCGAGTGTCCCTGTTGAAAGCTACATCGAATGACGCTCGCCCGGAGCAGTGGCGTCGTGCAAACCCGAAGGCCGATCGCAAGTTACTACCTAGTCTCCTCATCTCGCTGACCAAGTGAAGACCAAGCTTCACAGTCTAATTTCTGTCGAAGACTTGGAATGCGAAGATGTCTGGGCAGAAAAGGCTGAATAAACCAAGGCTGTGGATGCATACTATGTTGTGTAACTGGTTTTTTGATTGTGAAAATGAAAAAAGACACACGCTGCCCTGCATGTTGATTTGCTTCCAGCATCAACAAAAACACTTCTGCTGAAGCAGCACTGACAAACGTGAAGAACATAGGAGACCCTATACACCCCAACATGAGCCTTTTCCAGCTACTGAAGAAAGCGGAACAGTTCTTCGTGGAAAATAAAAGTCACCAGACTGTCTACAGGGACACCATCGACAGTGTTCTTGACGCATGCACAATAACGTTTCCATGCGCTGAGCACAAAGAAGAAACAGTTGCCCAGTTACTCCACTACTACTTCAGCATGCGAATGCGACAACACTGGCAGCATATTACCATGAGTATGAACAAACAAGCTCAAGAAAAAAAAAAGATAAACAAAGCAGCGCTCGTCTTAGTGTAAGAGCATGGGCGAGAAACACGGGATGTAGGAGATTGCGTCCTTTGGTAGTATGCAGTGAATTTAGCTTTTGTGTGCATTTTAAAAGGAAAATATTTGTTAGGTCTTTTTTTGCAGATGAAAAGTGATTTATGTCCTATACCCGCTACTATTGTTTGACTTTCAGTCACTGTGTCATCATGTCAGTCAGTATGTCATCATACTGTGTCATCATTTCAGTCACTACGTCATCAGAAATATATTTATTTTCTACTCACAAGGTTTGTATGTTCTACAGTACAAGTTGGCATTGTATGTATTAACCATTTGTAATGCTATGACCTTTATGCGCATGTAAAGAATTATTTTTGGCCCCACTATGTAACATTATTAGAATTTATTTTTTTCAATAAGAAGGCAGGAGCAGGGTGGAAAAAATCACCCGACCTCCTACAAAGCCATGCAATGTGTGTAAACAATTTAGGGAACTGTTACCAAACATGCTGTTTGACAAAACATGTGAGCACGACCCAGCTGTTTACTCTAAACTACTCTAAATTATTGAAGGCCCAGTAGATTATGCCGGGAAGTTTTATATTTGTACGAGTATTTTTGTCACGTTAAGTCATCATCGGAATGTTCTTGTTTAAAAAAACAGGAAACGCACGGGGAAAAAGACAATCACTGCCAGTGCGCCAACATAAATCCATCATTTCAGTACACAGTACACAGGGACCAAGTAAAAAATGCATAATTTCCTTCACAAGCCCCTCTAAACTTGGGCGCCACCTATCCCCGTGCGCGTGAAGCGCGCTAGCGTGCCGAACATAATGTGGTCGCCGCGTGAGACAGAGAGTCACCACCTCAATGTATTTCTTCCACCGTGAGTGATACACGACCGCACTCCGGTACGATGCTCATCCAGATCGAAACGGGCAGGGTGAGGCTCGAACCCAGGATCCCTGGGTTCTGCAGCGCGAGCTTTCGCTCCACGCGCGTCGAGCTGGGTGTGCGCTTTAGCCCACTCGGCCACCGATTTCCCCCGACGGGCGCGGCGTAGCGAAGCGCACATTGATACTTATTGGTCGCAGATATCGAGTTCCTGGTCGCCGGCCAATGAAAGGCAGCGCGCGTAGCGCAGCGCAGCGCGCGTTCTGCGCTACTCTGCGTTCACTGCGCTCAACGTTGGAGTATAAACAGCCCTTAAGATCTGGCAACAACGCACGTTAAACATGGTACCGGTATTGTTTTGGTTTGACGGGTTTGACAGGACACAAAAAGCTGCGCGGTTTGCGAGCACATAGCGAAGACGTGACCTGAGAAGTGCCCCTGTGATGTTCCCGCAACACGGAAAGTATCATTCGTAATCGTCATGTGTGCTTTGAAAGCGAAGGGAGTCACAGGGTCCACGAGTGCACAACCACAATTCAACGTTCACGACAGCGCTGCGTTGACCTCGGCGATATCAGTCTGTTTGGTGCAACACGGCGATGCGACAAAGAACTGAAACGTTCGTGGTGTGTGTGGTGTGGTGCTTGGAAGTAGACACCCACACTAACACGGAGCGCAAATTGGTTGTTGGGGGGTTGAGGTTCAACGGGTTCAGTCCCGTCGTCGTCAGCTGATCCAGTCAAACTGGTCCGGGAGGACGCAGCGAGTGTTTTTAAAAGAATCTTCCTTCGTTCCATTTCAGAGTGTGGAAGATTCCCGACGCATACCGTGAGTAAAAAGCTGCGGGCGTTTTCAACAAAATTACGCCGTTTTAATTGAAAAATGGACTCCGAATTGTCCTAAATCTGCAGTTTTTATGCTTCGTGTTGTTGGACTGCGTTTGCACAGCGACGTGTTGCGCTCATCGTACAGTGTGAATCAATTTGGGCAAGATTTCCTACCTGCCCACAGATGCATGAACTGAGATCATTTTTTACGTAGTGAACATAGTGCTTTTTTATTTTGGGAAGAGGCGTTGTGCATTTATTACGGTATAATCACTTGAGAGTTCAGAAATTGGGGAGGGCGAGCAAGCTTTCCGAACGTTGTCTCTTTGCTCTCTGGCACTGCCCCTAGTTTCAAGTTGCAGTTTTTGTAGACATACCTACTAGCAGCAAGCAGGTACAAACTGATCTTAAGCAGGTAAAAGACTGGGAAGTCTGGACGGTGGGGACTCCGTGTTTCGCGCTTTTCGCAAGGTAACTGGGGAAGTGCTCTTGCAAGGTATGCGGAATATGCAACAGATTTTGTTATGCCCGTCGTTTGCGTCTGTCCAGCAAAACGAATAAGATAATCTACAAAGCCGCAATCACGAGCCAAGATTTACGATATCAGTACACATTTATTCAAACAACTTTACGAAAGATGGTTCGGAAGCGGAGAAAAAAATCGGTCGGCACAGATTTCGGACGTCCGAAGGCTTCTGCGGACAGCTATTACGTTGAGCCAGGTTTTTTACGTAACAGCAGTGTTGCCGAATAGTGGGAAATTTCCCACATTGTGGGAAAAAGCATGACAGCTCGGGAAAAACGGAAACCAGAATTTAAACACATGTAAAACGGGGGTAAAATTTTTTAAATAAAAAACGTAACCGAAATTTTGTAAATTTTCTTATCTGCATCGAACAAGAGAAAGGAAGTGGCACTAGCTACTCAGACATTGTACTGTTTTGAAGAGCTAATCTAATTCATTACGACTTACATCATGTGCGTGCTGCAAGCCTGCCGGTAGAGTACTGCAGGTTCGCGCGCTTTCCTCACCGCTAGCTACGCACACACGTCCTCTGTCAGTGCGATAGATCATGGATTGCACAGTAGGTGGGGTCCCTTTCACATCACGAAAGCGAGCAGGCGATTTTAGTTTAGTGTAGTTAATGACCCGCTTGCCTTCATTTAGTTCCCCTGGTTCGTTCAACCAATGTACTGGGTGTCACAAAAGAAAATTTACCCGGTCTTTTTTACCGCAAAAATAAACTAGGCATCGCCTAACGCTCATTCTCCGCCCAAAGGTAGCGCTAGAGTTCACAACCAGATGCCAAAGTTTCAGCCCGATCCGATAACTTAATCAAAAGTTATAAGGGATTTTCTGAAAATTTCAATGGGAAAATGGCGGCCGACGGAGTTTTCAAACACATGGGGCTCTATGGCACCAGAAATCGAAAACGGGCAAAAATGGGCTTCATTTTCCCATTGAAATTTCAAAAAATCACTTATAACTTTTGATTAAGCTATCGGATCGGGCTGAAACTTTGCCATCTGGTTGTGACCTCTAGCGCTACCTTTGGGCGGAGAATGAGCTTTCGGCGGTGCCTGGTTTATTTTTGCGGTAAAAAAAGACCGTGTAAATTTTCTTTTGTGACACCCTGTATAGTGCGGAAAAGAAGAGGATGGGAGACCAGTTGGCCGAATGTCAACTCCTACATTTCGTAATTTATGCGATGCAAACGTCTACAGAACAAAAACATACTTGAGGGGTTGCTGCATTTATATATACTTGGCGTCATGCGTACCTTAAAAACGACTTCTGTGACTAAAATGGTGTTATGGGGAAAAAAGGAAATTTTCGACGCTCGTCGAGGGAAAACCCGAAGTGGCGGTGTGGCAACACTGCGTAACAGCTGTGTCTAGTCGCGGACGTCTAGTCGACGACCTCCGGAGCGATATGACGTGAACGGGGAGGCACTCACTTGATCGAATGACATTTTAGCGAACGCCCACGTTTCACCGAATGACACTTTAGCGAATACTCGGACGCCGCCAGGCGGCGTTTTTCCGGGTGGGCCAAATGGCTTCACATTTTCGTAATGACCCACCGCAGACTGTCGCCGCGAAGCGGCGATAAAGCGCAGCGCGGCGGATGGCTTAACGCGCGCCCCTGTTATTCGCTAAAACGTCGATTCGCTGAAATGTCGCTGTTCGCTAAAACGTCATTCGCTCATGTGATATGGACCAACGTGAACGTAACTGGACACGTTTGTCGATACGCGAACGCCCGATTGCCTCCAGCCAAATAGCATTCCTTTCGGGACGACATGGCTGCTGGAAGGCTCGCTGCCGGGGTCACTCACCTGACATCTCCAAAAAAATCGGCATTTGCACGCGTAAGCTAGAGTCACTAAATAAAGCTACGCTTTCAGAGTACCGAAACTCCCAAACTCCCCGTCTGAAGCGCGTCAGGCGCCGCCATCTTGGGTCCACGCGCAGATGGAGGAGTGACTATAGCTGAGCCAAGCCGAGCTGTAGCCGTCACCTGCGCCAGCTGCCGTAGCCGCAGCTGTGGCACCGAATCAAGGTCGTGTTCTTCGTATCTCGACGTAAGAAGGAAAAATCAGCAGAACCCATCCTTTGGGAATGATTATCTACGTTAATGCGAATAGCATCAAACGGTGCGGAGTTATGCGCGTTCGTCAGGTGGCCGGCACACTCTAGATACGCCAGCCCACTCTTGAGGCGATTCTAAATTTGTTGACACTTTCACAGCCCTGCGCACGATCTCCGCAGCCCAGCACGTGCGTTTGTGTCACTTAGGAAGGCGAGCAAAGCACGCGCCATACGCACAAACACTCAAAATGGTACCGACCAGACTTTGTGGCGTCTCAGCTAGTCTCAACCAACGGTACTCTAAACGGTTGTTTATATCTTTACCATAGGACGCGCTTTACAGCGCTGTCACAGCTACTGGTGCGCGCGCGTTCCATGCACGAGGGCTCATTCCGCTCTCGTGAGGGTGAGCACGGCCGCTACATCACCCTCTCCCGAGCGCGGGAGAGGGTGAGCTAGGGGCCGTGCTAAGCCTCACGAGAGCGGAATGAGCCCTCGTGCATGAAACGCGCGCGATGGTAAAGATATAAACAGGTGTTTAGAGTGCGTCGAATGACTGCCTTCATAGCTCTGTGATTCCATTTTCGAACGCCGAAGCGAGCGAACGTGGCAATCATGAGCTTCCCGCGGAGCGGCTTCAGCGGCCCAAGAGGGCCGCGGTAACAGGAACTCGGAGACGACTAACCAGGAGTATCAAGTAATTCTGCCACCGCTACCATCAGGTACAACTGTTTTGCATACTGTTGTTTTGCATGGAGACGCACGGGTTAGGCCATATCGTCTCGAGCACTTTCGTGACGAGCTGGTTCGCCAAGGGCTTTTCGCCGATGTGGTCGCCTTGGGGGCGTACCAGTACAACCATGTGTGGGCCGTGACCTTTAAGAGCCAAGAGGGCAAGAAGAAGATCCTCGCTGCCGGTGACCTCACAGTCAAGGACAGTCGTTGTGTCGTGATCGACCCGTGCAACCAAGACACACGTCTTAAGCTGCACTGGGTGCTCCACTTCGTCCACGACGACGAGGTACGGGCCGCCTTAGCGCCTTACGGCAAAGTGATGGAAATCACCCGAGACAAGTGGCGTCTCCAAGGATGCCAGGACAAGGTGTCGACTACCCGTTCGGTGACACTCAGGCTGAGGGCGGGTGGCACGGCAAACGACTTGCCGCATCAGCTGCGCGTCGCTGGAGACCTGGCTCTCGTCGTGGTTCCAGGCAGGGCGCCGCTCTGCCTTCGGTGCCGCCGCACAGGTCATATAAGGCGAGAATGTAGAGTGCCGCGCTGTGCGTCATGCGGTCGCTTCGGCCATGACGAAGGCGAGTGCGTTAGGACATACGCGAGTGTCGCTGAGACTGTGAGAGGTAACGACCCGTCGGAACATCTCATGGATGCGGCTGACGTCGAAGAAGTCGCCGGAGGAGGGGCGGACGAACCACCAAGTGAGGCGACGCCCGCCTTGCCCGACCTTGCTGATGGCAATGGAGGCAGCGACAGTAAAGAAGAGGGGAGTCCGGCAGTCAAGGTGTTACCTTCGAGCAGTGCCAACGTGGGCCAAGCCGTCGACGAGGCAGATGATGCGCCGGCAGGGACTGAGCCAGGAGAAGTGATGGACACCACAGGCGCAGTCACCAAGCGACCCCGCGAGGACAAAGCGGAGGGGGAGCAGAACACCGGTGACGCCAGTACCGAGGAGCCGCAACCAAAAACGACTCAAAGCCGATGGATGAGCTTGAAACCGAAGCCCATCGTACTACAGAGCAGGAGGCCACTTGCAACGCCACCCTCATAAAGATGAGGGACCGGGCTCGGAGCGGCAATTCCAGAGAGGAGGTCGGCGCGGCTACAACGGGTCAAGGCAGAGCAACCAAACGTTGAAGCCGTCCAAACTATGTCTGGGGACGGTGGGTGTGCGGTCTTCACTCTGAGTACATGTCTAAGCGCTAGGGGTTAAGCCTGATTTAGACGAGATGGCAGTCACCCTCGAATCTGCTCTTCGCGTAGCCACGCTAAACGTACGAGGCCTAGTAGCACGGAGGAGGCAGTACCAACTTTGCCGATTACTACTCGAAAATGATATTGATATCATCGCAATACAAGAAACAAAAGTCGAAAGCGATGAGCAGACAGACCGAATGGTAGAGCCGTTCAGAGCCCGGTTCAATGTGTGTGTTTGTCATTCTGTAGGTTTTTCTGGGGGCTGCGCTCTTTTGCTTCGTAATACTATTGGTATTGTAGAGGAAAAGTTTTTGTAGGCGAAATGGGTCGCCTGGTGGGTTGTGATTTTTCTTTCTCCGGTAGACAATGGCGGGTGATCTGCGTATACGCGCCAAACAAAGAAGGGGAGCGCAGAGTGTTTTTTGAACGAATTGAAGGGTTATTGAGTTGTCAACGTTTAGTTATTTTGCTAGGGGACTTCAACTGTGTGTGTACAGCCGAGGACAGAGTCCAGAATTTGCCGGTTCGAGATCAGAGCGCTTTGTTTCTAAATATTATGGTGCAAGAACTAAATTTGGAGGATGTGGGGGCATCTTTTCAACTGGGTATTTTCCCCGGTTTACGCACTTTCAACGCCAAAGCCATGCGAGACTCGATAGATCATATGTTTCAGCGAGCCTTGTGCCACTCTGTCGGGAATACGACGTCGAGCATGTGTCTTTTAGTGACCATAGTCTAGTTATGTTTACACTTGGGGTAAAACAAGCAAAGTCGCGCTTTAACTGGAAACTTTGGAAATTTAACGATAAACTTATCAAAGATGAAACGTTCATGAGCGGCGTGAAAGACGGTTTAGATACATTGCTAGCGGCGGAGGCAAACTTTGTGAGAATGTGGGAACAGTTTAAGAACGAAGTCAAAGTTAACGCAATTGAAAGATCTTGCATAGCACGTTATAACGAAAAGCAGAGGGAGAGGGATATGCATAACCGACTCGATTATTTGTTAGGTGTGGAGAGCGCACAACCTGGCAGCTTTACCAAAGAAATACGCGAAGTGAAAAGCCAGTTAGAGCTTATCGACACTGAAAAATATAGAGGAGCCATGTTAAGGGCGCGTGCGGAACGAGTGTGGGCGGGTGAGATTCCAACAAAGCGTTCTCTCGGGGAGGAAAAAAGATATGCAAAAAAAAATGAAATACATGAAATTCAGTACGGAAACGTGATCACCCGCGATAAAGCATTAATTGAGCGCGCCTTTTTTGAGCATTATCAAAACCTTTTGGGAGTTGAAAGAGATGTTGGAGGAGGATTCGAAACAGGGATTTTGCCACTTATGCCAAAGTTGAATGAAGAAGTTAAAGCAGGCCTTGAGGTACCGATTAGTGCGCAAGAAATAGAGAAAGCAATCGACGAATTGCAGCTTGGTAAGTCTCCCGGACCCGACGGTTTGAGTGCAACCTTTTATAAGGCTTTCAAAAGCGAAGTGGCAGAGGTGTTGTGTCGCGTGATAACCGAGTCGTACAAGGAGAAAGAACTTCCTCTTTCTTTTCAAAAAACGCATATTGTTTTGATTCCTAAAAGTGACGATCCAGTTAAATTGTTGTCCGTAGGGTCCTATCGTCCAATCAGCTTAGCGAACGTAGATTATAAGATATTCATGAAGGTTTTAGCAAGGAGACTACAAAACGTAATAAAAGTAATTGTAGGGCCGCACCAAACTTGCGGCATCAAGGGCCGGACCATCACCACCAATATTCACGTAGCAAGGAGTATTTTAGAATGCTGTGATGAAACAGGAGACCGAGTTGCAATGTTGCAGCTTGATTTAGAAAAGGCTTTTGATCGCGTTGTGCATAAAGTTCTCTTTAGCATTTTGGAACATATCGACGTGGCCGCTGTACTATTAGACGGGGTTAAAATGGCTTATAAAAAATGTTGTACGAATATAATTGTAAATAAGAACCTTAGTGAGTGCTTCCAGGTACGGTCCTCCGTGAGGCAAGGGTGTCCGCTATCGCCCTTGTTGTTCGCCATTTATTTAGAGCCTTTTTGTTTAAAGCTTCTTAATAATGAAAAAATAAGAGGATTTGGACTAATGGCAAACGAAGTCAAAGTTCTCTCGTACGCGGACGACGTAGCAGTTTTTTGTCACGACGTGGAAAGCGTCAGTGAAGTTGTCAAAGAGGCCTTAGCGTACTGTAAGCTGTAGGGCAGTGCTATAAACTGGGGCAAATGTCTGGGTATCTGGCACGGAAGTTGGGAAAACGTACCTGCTACTTTTGAAAACATCCAGTGGACTTGCTCACCAGCTAAGTACCTCGGAGTGCCACTAGAGCACTACCGAGACACTGCGAATTACTGGAAAGAAGAAATCGAACAGGCCCGAGCAAAAACATTAAAGTGGGGGGAACCGACCTGTCAATGTTTAGCCGTTCAACAGTTTGTAATATGTTTATTGTTGCAAAAATTTTGTACGTCCTCCAGGCGATGTGGATGTCGAGGATCAACATCCAGAAGATGCATAGAGTGTTTGCGGTCTTTGTATGGGGCTCGGGATGGGAACGCATGAGCCGTACAAATTTGTTTCGTGCCGTCCAAAGTGGCGGACTGGGTTTACCCCACTTGTTCCTCCGTCAGGTGGTATCCAGATTTGTTTTTCTAAGGGATCAGAAGAACCCTTTTTTGCGAACTGTACTTCAGGTTGCACTGCGAAACGCACTGCCTGAATTTATTGTCTCTTCTGCTGATGTAAGGTTTTCAAGAGTTCGTGGTTTTTTGTACGAAGTGGTGCAAGCCTTCCGGTTTTTGAAAGTGCGATTCTCTATGGAATACCTAAGTGTGGTTTCAAGAAAGCGTTTGTATAAAGACTTAAGAGATGTAGTGTTTCCGGTACCCTTGTATCGCTCTCTGTTCGCTGAAGACAAGGGAAAAGATGTTTTAAAAAGAGTTAAAAAGATGCCGGTACGACCTTCTGTCAAGTCATTCTTTTTTAAACTCCATAGTAATACACTCCCTGTGAAACCCTGGCTGCAAGAAAAAGGCCTTTTTGTGCCCTGGTCAATTGATTGCTTGTTATGTAAAAAGCCAGAAACTATAGACCACATATTTCTAGATTGCTGGGACGCAGTATTTCATTGGGACATTCTACAGCGTACTTTGAAAAAATGTTTGCCAATAACACCTCACGGAATACGTTTCCTCACGACAGATAACGAGGAGGACGTGCCTTATGACACGTTTATGGTGCTGAGTCTCCACAGTATGTGGAAGTCTAGGATGGCTGTTCGAAATGCCGATTTGGTCGCTCGACCGGTTAGAGACTACTTTATTGAGAGCATGTGTTATTTAAGAGAAGTTATAAAGTTGCAGAGTGAACCGCCGGAATGGCTGCCTGTACTAGACAATCTTGTTAATTTGAAACCATTTTAGGGCCTGATGTGTAGTGATTGAATGTACCTGTATCATGCGTCAAACAGGAAATAAAGAAAAAAAGCCTTCATAGCTCTGTGGTTAGCGCGTCTGCCTGCTGATCAAAGGGTCAACGGTTCGAATCCCGCCGGCGCCGGTCTTTTTTATTTATTTATCGACCCGCGGCGTAAGAGGTTAGATAGCCAGATAGATAGATAGATACATAGACGAAAAGTGCGTGAAGTATCCAAAGAATGCTATTCGCATTAAAAGTGCAGGCTGAGCGACGGACTTCAGCGTGAGCACGCAGTAAACAGCAAAACACCAGCAGGCAGCGGATCGCTGGATCCAAGATGGTGGCGTTAAAAAAACGCGATGATGATGATAGCGACTCACGTGACAGCCGCTGTCCAATGATGCCGCAGCGAACCAGAATATTGTTGAATAGAGCGACTGTATTGTCGGCAAAGTGCCAAAGAAAAGGAATGCGGTACTCTGAAAGCGTAGCTTATTTAGTGACTCTAGCGTAAGCCAAAAAATAAATAAATAAAAAATAAAGCACGCTAAGCAAGCAAAGAGAAAAACGAAAGAACCGCGCTATGAAAGCCAAAACCCCGCGTCGCTTCCTATCACTAATACCTGCGACAGCTGCTAAACACCCACTACTTCACTTCAAGAAGTCTCACACAAGCACCTGTGTCAGTACGAAACACTGATCACTTCGGCGAAACGACTAGTTGAGGTAGGCGAGACAGGCGGCAGCAGAGACTTCGGCGGCCATGAAAGAATGGCGAAACTTTTGTTTGTTATGGTATGAATCCAAACGGAAGTGCCCGTCTTGTAAACCTTTTGTAAAGAATAATAACTTTCATCACATGGGTTATTCTTTAAACGTAAAAATATGCCACTTAAAAGAAAATTACAACATATAACAAAGGTTTAACAACCAAGATCTAAGCTGTCAATCAATATCTTAGCCAATGAGAAGTATAGCAGCCAATCGGGGTTAAACGTCACGGAATCCCAACTTTGTGGCGCGCGATTTAAAACGGACGAAATAGCCGCAAACTAAAATCGGTCTCACGCAATAAATATTTATGTAAAAAAAGAGTTTTTCTTGCGGAAAAATAGTTTTTGACATGCTTGTGCAAATTAGGCTGGTTAAAAAAAAAAACTTCTTTTTCTTTGCAGTTACCCTTCAAGGGTGAACAGAGTATACATCTTTCCATAAAGGCGTTTGAGGGCGCATTCATTGCTGTGTTTGTGTGTTATGCACGCGCACTTTCTGGCTGGATGCAATTAAGCGCGAGCGCTGGCTGGACCGTGATTTCGCTCGTGTGGACTGGGATGTGTGTAAACAGTGAAAATGTCTATATTAGCGTATTCCAACATGGCGGAAACTTTAGGCGGCGCCAACATCGCCGGGACTCGATAGTTTCCTAACCTTTTGCAAATAAAGTTATACCACCACCACAACCACCAACATCGCTAAGAATGGCAGCGCCCAGGAGCTTGTCATGCAAACGTGTATTAGCGGCGAGATGCTCCGGTAGCGCACTCTCGTAGTTCTTTTCAAGGATTTGCCTTGCCTTGACATATCACAACTTGCAATCCTGGCTATACTTATCATCAGTCTCAAACGACAAGTGTTATGGTGTGTGCACAAAGCACGTTGGAAGCTCGGTGTCATCGCGTTGTTAAACTAACATCGTCAAAGTTCAGAGTTTTACTTTATACTCTTATTTTGTCGAACAAGCTAAAATTCATCCAAATGAAGATTTACAGTGGATAGTGATATGAGCTAGAAAGCGTAAGCGACGACAAGGCAATACAAACCACACAGACTCAGGCCGTGCGTGCGTCGGGGGTGGGGCGGTATCGCGCGCGTCATGTGAGTAGACACATTTAACCAACCTTCCATGCCGTTCTGACCCTCCATTTGTTGCAAGCTAAACCGGGTGGTCTGTACTGCCTTGTCGTCGTTTGCGCATTCTAGCTCATATCGCTAGCCACTGTAGGCTGTGAGCGTTTCGTCTATCGTGGATACCGGCCACGGCCACGCGTTTAGTTGCTCAGGTCGTCAACAGAATTTGCAAGCAGGCCATCTGGCCTTCGTCGTGCTCCTGCTCATGTCATCAAGTACGTGCAATGAACCATTTTTTCCAGTGAACCTCTTCGCATACGTCCACCCTCTCCCTTGCCTGGCGCTGTCACCATTTTCAGAGGGCAGCGTCCCGCACAACTAATGATATCAGCACCTATCTTTGCACGTATTTCGTCTTTTTCGACGTTTCTTTTTTTTTTCTTTTTGCATTGGTAGCATATGAAGCACATAGAGCAATGAAAACAAACACAACCGCACGATGCAAATTTGTTTTGGCAGGTGGAGGAATATTGAACTGCCTTTCATTTGTAGTACGCAACAACCCACTCAAACCTCCTTACTCCAAAAAGGTCTATTACAAGCCTGCAGAGATACCTTCAAGCGCCTGCTGTGCATGATTGCACGCGTATGAGACACCGGTTAGGACGCCGTGCTTACAAATGTGCCTACTCGGGGGCAACCTTAAACGCAATGTATAGTCAAACCTACAGGCGCTCGTGCGCTTTAAACGCGAGCCATGCGCACACTCTTCACTCCTTGGAAAAATGTCACAAAAGATTGTCCCGAGTATAAGAGGCATTCACTGGCGGCCATAGCTGTGTGCGCGACTGCTGTTCGCTTGCTGACGGCGAGCCTCCATAGTTATTTTGCAACATGCGTTTCGCGTCATCAAGATTGCCGATCTTAGCAGCCTATACTTCGCCTCACCTTAGTATGGACTATTGTTAGCCGCGCGTGCTAAAGCGCGAGCTAGTTGCTTCATGAAGCTCGCGGCTGAACAGCGCTCGCGCGAGTGCCCAGTCAGGCAGTCAAGCAGCCACTGCGCTATACTGTTTCAGCTGGGTCCGGCAGCCGATACCAAGGCGAGCTGCTTCCACGTCCCTGCAGCACGCGCGCTCGTGCAGTCAGGCACGTTCAGGGCCAGCCGTGCTGTAGCATCGACTGCGTCTGGACCCAAGCTGAAACGGTAAGCACAGCATTCGCGGTTAGTCCATGCTAAGGTGAGACGAAGTATAGTAAGGGGATGCTCAACCAAACATTCAGTGTTACTAATACGTGCCACGCGATATTTGCACGAGCCAGCTGGTGTGCGCGAGCACACGCAACGAAATTGACGTCCTAACCCTCCATTCACGCTCAGGATGACAGTGATATGTGGTGGCTCCGGTGAAAAGGAGAATAAAGGCAGGTTTTTCCTCTATACAGTGAGGTCTGGTGTAAAAGGTAGGCGATTCATTGGTCTAGCAAGCACGTAGCTTTCACTTGTAATAATGAAAAGCCTGTCTTTATTCTCCTTTTGCCCGGAGCCCATACCTTTCACTGTCACCTTATAGGGGTCATGAAACGATATCTGGTTGGAATGCTTTTGACTTTGCAGTGGCGTACTGGTTCAAGTATACTCGCACAGACCGCCACTGATTCAGCAGCTTCTTTGTCGCGGAGAAATCGCGAGGATAAAATGGGACTATTTCTTCCAGTCTTCGCAAAGCTTGATGATGAATTGTGGGATCGAAGTCACCCGCCGTGAGGACAGTCGACCGCGGCTCATGGATTGGACACGTGAACTGCGTGAGCACTCGACTTTGGCTCTTAACAACCAATGCCTCGGCGGACGCTCGGATAGTGGCTCGTGTCCAACTAGTGCCGCGATGAGAATAGCCGAATTATAACAATGCCTGGAGCTCAGCACACATTTTCTACGCTGCCAACCCCAGCGCGTGGGTTAGACTAACGTTGGCGGCCTAGGATAGGCACCAGGCCAAGTGGCCGTTTGTTGTGGCTAGAAGTTAAGGGATAAGCAATGCTCACAATTCTCGATTTTTTTTTTTGCGATTGCCATTATTTAGGAGGAAACACTAAGGCAAGTTTATTCAGTTATTAACTTTATTGAATGATTTTGAGTAGTATTTAGCTAAAGAGAAAAAATTGTTTCATGGCTTCTGTAAGCATGAATGGAGGATAATGACGTCCATTTCGTTGTGTGTGCTAGAGCACATCGGCGGCTGCTGATTCGTGGAAAGATCGTGAGCCACTTATTATGGACACTAAATTGTTTGGTTAAGTATCCCTTTAATGTAAGCTCGTTCTGAGCATGCGCTCTAAACATAGCCCTCAAATATGACAACCAGTGAATGCACCACCTATTAATGCTTCAACTGACTTCACATCAGCGGCCTTGAAATGGCTTTGCTACTGAGCGCGTACATTCTGCAAAATAAAGTTTGCATAATTGAATTGGTTTTACAGGCAAAAAATGAAAGCCGTTTACAACTCCCCGTAACGTCGAATTAGAGCGCAGCCCTTGAGAAGGAGGAGGGAAGGGTACTGAGGGGAGGGTATGCCCCTCCTCCCTCCTCCTCCTCATCCCCTCCTCCTCCTTCCCTCATCCTCGGGAGGAGGTTGAACCTCCTCACGGGGGTCACGTAACCTGGGGGGGGGGGGGATCACGTGACCTCACAATGACCACTAGCATGGTGTGATGATTTCAACGTTCTACGATTCACGCAAGCTGAACTCACGATTTAATCTTTATATGATTAACGGTGACACGAGCTCCTTGATGTGTGCACCATGTGGTTGTCATATCCCTGCATTCCATAAGGGTCCCCATATGACCTCTAAAATAGTAAAGGGGTCTGTGGCAACGTAGAGTTGGCGACGCGAGACAGGCGAGCTGGTCCGTCGTCTCCGCTTTGAATCATGTGTCACCAAATGGCTGGTTTCAGTGCTCGATGCACCGGAAACAAGCTTGTAAACAACGTCGAGGCGAACGAGGCAGTTTTGGCACGACAGTAAGAAATAATTGTTTATATTAAAATAATGGTGCAATCGGAGAACATATCTATTTACTTTTTTTTCTGAAAGATGGGATCCAAGGAAGGTCTCCAATAATTCTGCCTCATGTGACTTTTTCTATATTATTGGATAGATAACAAAGACGTTCTGAAAAGCAAGGTCGGTCCTTTAACCTTTGTTGGCACTCATTTTGGTTTCAATTGAGCGTATTCTTTAAGAAGTTACAAAATAAAATATTTCTTTAAATGTTGGTTTGTTACAGATTTCCTTCGAGGCTTTCATGATAAGATTTAGACACGTACTCACTGAATTTAGACGAATAATCTGATTAAGCAAGTTTCTGCACGGCCAGTTAAGCTAATAAAAATTCTACGTAATTGCTTCTACAATTTCCGAGCAGTCATGATTGTAGGGACGCATTCCACTGTTCAGTTTGCATCCGAAAGCATCGTGAAACTGCTGAGTAGACGACACAGCCAAGACACACGCACTTCTTGCCGCCTCCTTATCCAGAACTATAAATTGATCCGACGCCTCGTTTGTACACAACGTCAAGCAGAACCTCTTGAAGAACAATTGATAAATGTCCTTGTTTCGAAGGTTATTAGTTCCTAAAATGGGGTCATGATGCGCGAACTTGAGGGCGTAAATGGTTGCAAGCACTGCTTTCCACTTTTCTTCCGTCAAGGAAACGTTCCACGTTCTCAAATGGTTCCGGTAGCATTGCTGGACCACTTCATTCTTCAGAGAAGCCTCATGTGGGTCTAACGAGGTGTTGTTCGTTACAATGCTCCTACGAACAGCGGAATCACCGGCGGCGGCAATCATTGCACGCAGCATTACTACACCCATGGTTGCATAGTCTACATGCAGGTCGCTGGTGCCCGAATATAAAAAAGGAGGAATGGCGAAGCTTACTGGAACAACCAAAATATTATCCAGTGTAAAATATGCCAGCGAGCGTTTCAAAAGATATATTGTGTACTTAGAAGCAGACCGTTCTTTTACAGTCAACTCGCAACTAGCCCCATCTCGTTCGTAAACTCTTACAAAATTAACCATAAAATTTGTTCTGGTCAAAATTTTCCCCACGCGGTAGTGAGAGCAAGCCAGTGTTCTGTTTGATATCTCGTTTCGAAATCGTACGATGTTCAGGCTCTTCACTTTCTCCTTGCCTGCGATGACTTCCTTCGAGTATAGCCAAGGGATGTCGCCAAATCGTCGCCTTACCGTCTCTGAGGTGGCATTGAACAGGACGTCTACCACCTTCTCGGTGTCGCTACTGACCCCAAATATTCTGGACAGCAACGGCACCCAGATGCTCTTGAAGGCTTTCATTGTCATCTTGTAACAGTTGCTCGGAACATGAAGATAGGTTGAACCCGGCAAATAATACTTCATCACGTGCGCTGTAATAAGAGAAAGCAAGTAGAATGTCTTCGCTTCCGACGAATTGTAAAAAAGCACATTCTCCAACATTGCACACATTCGACTGTGTGAACCGATATTCACTCTGGTGTCGTTGTTGATGTGGTCGGCAGAGGGCATGACGCTGTTCACGCTATCAACCCATAGATCTGGAGACAGCCCGGGACAGTTGACACTTGATACAGGGACTTCGTATCTCATGCCAATTATGAGAGTGGTGTCTTCGTTCACTCGTTCTTCGATATCCAATACTTTGTTGATGACAGCATCACTGACGCGCGTTGTTCCAGCTAACTGAACGGCACTGCGTAAGTATTCACGTTTTAGCGAGATGTTATTGATCTCCATCAAGCTTGAGTAGGAGCCACCGGCGGTGAACGCGTAGTGAGTTGAGCCATTCCTTGACTTTACCGTGGATTTCAGCAAGGTGTGAAAGCGGTGCTTAAGAGATAGCCTCATTATTTCCTTGAAGAAGTACTTGGGGTCCGAGATACTTAGCCACGACTTGACGTTGATTCCAAGAGCCTATAGAACGAAAAAAAACAGTCTAAGTATTTTGCATACTCTTTAAATAAGCAACAAAATAAAGTTAGTGAAATACGTTGCTGGCCTAGTTGGTGCAGTTTTGGGACGAACAAAACAGCGCAATTGGAATAAGGATAAGTAAGTAACAACAGACGCGAACTATCAGCCAGCTTTTATTCGGAAAAGGATACACATATATAAACACACCTTTTCAACACCAGCATTTCTTTTTGTGCATTACTCTATGCAGTTATTGCGCATACTGAATAGGTTGTTTATGCAGAGTGTTAATTTTAATTTCGAACGCTTTGTTTTAAGGGGAGGCCGGGGGGGGGGGGAAGGGAAGGGGGCTTAAATTTAGACGAGTCCGCCCTTCTTATGTATTTATCAGGCTCGGCGGACATTAGACGAGAAGATTACCGTGACGGTAAATTGACTAATTTACTCAAATTGTTTAATCAACTTTTTTTTAATTATTTGTTTTAGGGGTCATGTTACCATTGCAGAATTAACGCCAATCACTATTACAGACCAGGGTAATATAAAGAATTTTCAAAAAGATATATAGTTCCTAAATATTAAGCGATGAATTTTCGAGTTTTTTCGCCTGACTCAAAAATTTCGCTCATAAACAGCGCCGCAAGCCCGCCCACAATGACGCTTGGCAAAATGACGCCCTCGTTTCAATTATGTCGTCACTATCTCGGCAGCGTGTCCTACTTCGTCTGTGCTCCGATGACACGAGTGAGCACGTTGGTGAAACGACTGCGTCATTCCTCTAGGCGTCATTGTGGGCAGGGCTTGTGGCGCTCTAATAGGCCGCAATTTTCAAATCATGCGAAATAACTCAATTACTGATAAGCTAAACTCTGAAAACGAAAAGCTTAACTTTTTTTTTAAATCTTTTAAATTGGTCTACCTTTGAATAGTAACCCCGTTCATACTAGAATTGCAACATGATCTCTAAAACCAATTATTAAAAAGTTACTGAATAGATTCCAGTTAATTAACCGAATTACCATGGCGATTATCCCCTTATCTAATGTCTGCCAGGCCTGATAAATGCATGGTGAAGGCAGGACTCGTCTAAATCTCAACTATTTTTTTTAATCAACCTGTTCGGATTCAGATTGGACACCCTGTGTTTATTTAACATTTTCACGAAAGTGCTGTCTTATTCGCTTGCACTTGTCCAACACGCGGATGGCGCGTGTTGAAGCTGTCACGCGCGTGGAGCGAAAGCTCGCGCTGCAGAACTCAGGGATCCTGGGTTCGAGCCCCACCCCTGCCCGTTTCGATCTGGATGAGCATCGTACCGGCGTGCGGTCGTGTATCACTACTGCGTGGTGCACGTTAAAGACCGAGGCTAGCGGTTGTACCGCACTGGCTAAATTGCTCATCTACAGCGAGTGACTCGTCGCAACTTTAGATGGCTGACCAACTACACGCTGTATAAATATCCCCACAACCCAATTTTTGAAGCTGTCATCGTGTGGAGGTCTCGACGTTCTTTCTTTGTGGCGAAAGTGAGACGGTTGAAGCGACACCACGTGGATAGTGTTTCAAGTGTCTCCAACGGCGTCGTCGAAAAGCTATTATATGTTTCCCATAAATTAAAGCGAGCTGACGCTACAAAGACGAACGTGTTGTCTTGAACGACACTTTCACTTCGTGAGCGTGCGTGCATTATGGGATCGTTTGAACGTTTGAAGACTCAAGCTCGCTCTCGTGGCTTCTCCTTTGCTCGACCTTACGATGAAATTGAGTACGCATTTCTATAAACTCCTGAAAAACTGTTATTTTTGATATGGTTGCCTTTGTAGTCACAATAAATATTTCTGCATTACTAAAATCTCTTCTTTGATTGTCCCCTTCTTTTTTCTGTTGACTGCAGTGGTTTCCACTGCAGTCAACAGAATTCAATATTCTAGTTTGTGACGGCAGACTAGGTGGCGCAAGCTACCGCCTAATACGAACGGAATCAATTAAATTATTAATCCACCCATTCAGATAGCAGCCATTTATGTCTCTAGCCATGTAGTGACAGGAAGCGCCTAAACAGGAAGCCGAGACCAACTTGACAGCAGCCGCTTGGTACGCAGACAGTCAAATGAGCCGCTGGGGCCTACGGGAGTGGCCACACTTTACGTCAGTATATTACTCTATAGGCGCTTCAGTTTCGGCTGCTTTTCATGTGAATATGAACCAGTGTCTGAAATCCTAGTCCCCTGCGATAAAATGGAAAATATTATTCTCAAACGAAAAGCTGTACATAAAAGAAAATTTTTGGTTTTTACAGCGCTCTTGGCATCGGTGCTGTTCTTGGATTTCCGTGACTATGCATTTCTGACGTTCTTGAACTACGATATGTGAGAAGGTTTCTAAAAAGACGGAGTCTTGCAAAAAGCGCAGACCCCTACTGTGTTGCCGCGTCGGCATAATCAAACTTGGCGGCGCCCATGGAACAGAGCAGACACTGGTCTATAAAATAAAACTGTAGATGCTGATTTCTTCCCGTGAAACTTGGGTTTCCTTTATTGAAAGAGAGCTCCAATTCGTGGTTTCTTCTTCTCCCTGATTTTGGTAAAACCTGCTCGGAATTACTTTTCTGGGTTCGCCGGTCTATTTCTAAATCAAGAAACCCTAATCATAACATAAGCGCACAAGGATGACTAATGTCGTAACATTACGATTGTGCCACTCTTCGAAAGGTTGCATCGGCTCGCGGTTTCATCTTTGGTTCGATTTCTGGTAAAACTTAACTTAATATATTTAAAATAAAAATTGGAGCGAAACTTGAAGTAGTATTCACACGTGGGGTAATTTTCGGGGAGGGATATGCGCGATGTCAGTGATTGGAGGAACCAGCGGGATTACCTCCCCGACCAGCATTCACACGAACGGCGGGGAGCTGAGAAGAATATCAGTGTTATCAGACACATTTAGCGGTTGCATTCTCGACAGCACGGTGCGTGCTGAGAGTAGAAAAATGGAGGCGTACATTAAACGGCGATACGCGATTATGGCATCAACGCTGTTAGATGCAAAAAACAACGATCTGCTTCCTGCGAAAAAAATATATATACTTTTTGAATGGGTGGTTGCAACGCCAAAGACGTGGTGGAATCAAGAACTAGTTGTATGAGAAGCGGCTTGAGGACGGCAGTGATGAATATCGAAGACTCCTTCGAGTACCTCGGACGATCTTTGTCACAGCTCAAGCCACAACAAGTCAGGCGATCCCGATGCCATCGTTGTTATCCGGCTGAGCAAAATTTGTAAAGTTGCCAGACACGTGAACGAAATACCGCCTATTCTGAAATATCCCACGCCAAAGCGGGGAGTGTTTGTGCAGCCTAAGCGGAAGCTTCCCCATCCGGGAAAGCCGGCGCCCCAGCCCATCGAGGGACGGCCAGTCACAAGATAGGAAACTTTCGCTAAATCTGACGGATCCTCTAAAGTTGGGTGACCATGGGCACGTCCGCGGTAGGGGAATTGACCTTACTGTGCTCTAACGCCCTAATTACCCTAACGGCGAAGCCAACAAAGCTCTTTTTGCGAATGAGCGAGACCACCGGAAGGACGGGCGCATTGTGTGATGTTTACGGCTCTTGAACAACCGGAATACAGAGATTTGGACTTACCGCTGAGCTGCTGCTCGAAATGGTGAGACCACATTGGTTCCTTTGCAGATAGACGTAAATGCAATTTTAAGGAAGAACAGCCAAAGAAGGAAAATACGGTCGTCGCTCATCGGGGACGAAATGTGGCGTAAGGAGTGATTGATGTGAAACGTGCTCGCGGTGGGTCTTGTCGTTTTTGTTTCGAAGCGTGGACACAAATAAAATGTTTTCAAACATGCATGATCGTTATCGGCGACCCGAACGGAAGCTCCAAGGAACAAAACATTTGTGGATGCGCCCATCGACGCCGATCGTCCGCTACATTTGGTGGTCGACATCGCCACAAAGCAGCCACAAATAGGGGATTAAAAGATTGGTAGAAGAGATCGAGGGGAGTGTGAAATTGCGCACGTAATAATAGGTTATACCGGTTATACAGTCTCACGGGATACAAAAGTTCGACGCAAAATTTGAAAGGTCCAGGAAGGTTTCTAAGCCAGGTGGCGCAAGCTGCCGCCCAATATAAGGGGGCACAGCCGCCAGCATCCATCTATTCCTATAGCCACCGCCGGCAGCTCCGTCGCCGCTGGTTCGAACGCTCCACCGTGCCCGCACTCCCGATTTCGGCCCGGCGTCGACGGCGCGTTCGCCTGGACGGGGCGAGTCGCCGGCGCCAGCTTCCGGCTTGAGCGGCGACACCGTAGCCGTCGCCGGCGTCGTAACCACGCGCTGCATTATGGGACGTTTCCGGTGATGACGTCAAACGTGACGTCACGAGAGTTACCAGGGTTACCCTCACGAAAGTCGCCAGGGTTACCCTCGTGAGGAGTTACGAAGGTTCCCCTCACGAGGGTCACGAGGGTTACCCTCACGGGAGTTTCGAGTGTTACCCTCACGAGGGTCACCCTCGTGTCGTCACTGGGACGTCACGTGACTTCACAAGCATCTAACATTGCCAATATTCCCGATAAATTTGGTGGGGAAATTTTTCCGCTAAAATTGGCGGAAAAATCTTGCTCAATTTACCCTTGTCACGTCACGTGTGACGTCACACGTGACGTCACGCGTGGCATCACGAGTGTAAAATTCTTCCGCTAACTTAAGCGGAAAATTTTCCCCGCTAAATTTAGCGGGGAAGGAAGAGGGGCCTACCCTCCCTCCGTACCCTTCTCTCCTCCTCAAAGCTGCGTTCTAATTCTGCGTTACAGAAAATTGTAAACGTCTTTAATTTTACAGCGGAGCTGTTGAGGGCTAGTTTCCCCAGGATTGTGTCCCCCGCAAGGAAATGAAGACACCGAACTCTGGACATTTACCGCCATCTATGAACGACGGCGGCAAGCCACGTATCTGGTTGCCGCCGTCACTCATAGATGGCGGCAGCCTTTATAGTCTGGCTTGCCGATTTCCGGCCGGCCATTACTTTCCATTGTACAGCTCCGCTGGTCTTCCTTCTTCACCAGAGTGGAAAGGCTGAAAGAATTTTTCTTAGTACATGAAATATGTTATTTCAGAACTGAATCTAAAATTTGTTTAGAAGACGTTTTATAGATCACATTCGATAGTCAAGAGCGTATAGTTCAGTGTTGTAGGCGTTACCGACAACAAGTAACGAAATACGTTACTCGCTACTTCCATGTAAAAGAAACGCTTTACCGTCCCAAGTTATTTCAAAATAAAAGGAGCACGTTAGCGTTACCGATCAGAAGTAACGCAAGTTACTTATGCGTTACTTCTTTAAATTATGAATTAACACCGTTTACTGCTTTGACGTAACAGGCATGCGTACGCGCCATATTTTAAGAAATATTATATCCATGCAGGCGCTGAACATGGTTACTTCATTTTTCTTAAAGTTGAATAAATTTTTCCGCTACAATTAGCGGGGAAAGAAAATTGGTATTTAGGCCACGCGACATCAACTTTCCCGCTAAATTTATCGTGGAAACGGAATCGCTTAATAGGTCGGGTTACGCCAACTTCCCCACTAAACTTAGCGAGAGGGCTACATTTCTGTCGCAAGACGTGAAATTTCGCTCTAAATTTAGAAGGGAGACTGAATTTGTGTGTAGGTCACATGACGTCAGGTCACGTGATGTCAATTTTCTGGCTACATCAACGCTACTAGAGCAACTCAGTTGGGAAACTGCCATAAAGCCTGCTCTGAAAAATGGCACCGATCCGTACTCGAGAATCGAACTAATGGCGATCGCAACGCCGCCATTTCTCCTGCAGCGGCCACTCGGGGAATTACACGGCTGCTGATATTGGTTCGGGAGTATCGTATTCGATAGCGTCTGCTGTGACTATTCTAGTTTGGCTTTAGTCGGCCGTTTTAGAACCGAAACATATACTGTATATATACGGTGGAAAGAGTTTTAGGGGTGCCAGCCCCCACCTCCCAAGCGGACGCGCCGCGAACTACTACCGAAGTTAGGACGCACCCAGGTCGGGACGCTCCACCCGAAATCACGGGTGAGACATGGTTGCATAAAAACAATATTGACTGCGCCACAAAACCTTGCGAACTAATTTTTTTAAAAACATCACGCGCTTGTCATTTCGTACTAAACTCCACTAAACGTTCCTACAAAAAAAAATCTTTTTCCGTTTGTTTTTACGCAAAAACATGCTTTCTAAAATCTCATGATGACCACAGCAAAAGAAAAAAACATTGAGCCGCCATCTTGGCACTTCGAGCCTGGGAGTTTCGGTACTCTGGGAAATTTCAGTGACTCTAGCAGTCACCATATCAAGCAACTTTGATGTTTCAACTCGTCGCCAAAGGGTGGCGCTGTTATCGTATTGAGTTCGGTCTCGGTGAACGCCAGCGACCCAAGTTTCAAGGGCGAGTTTCCCAACTGAGTGCTTTGTTAATGTTGGGCTACATTTAGCAGAGAAATGCACGGACGGGCAGACGGATGGATGGATAGATGGATGGACGTACAAAATGTTGGGAATAGGTTGTTTTGTTAAAGGGCGCTTCGTGGTTTAACATCCAAATACATCTAGATATAGGATATATAACATTATGTACACTCACTTGAAAGAGCATCTGCAGGTCATTGTATAGATTTCTGTGGCCTCGAAGAAACTCCAAGCAAGATGCATAAAACTGGGAAGCAAAAGCGACGACCCTGTCGCTTTTCTCTGGAGGATTCTCAAGCAGCTCGTATCGCCTGGACGAGAAGCTGCTGACGAGTTCTTTGATGAAAGATGAAGGCGGCTCAGCATTCAGCCAGCGGTGACACACGTGCCCGTAGAAGTCTTCGCACGGATCGATGCTGTGGTCAACGATGCTGTCCATGTAGGCAACGGCCTTTACATGAAAAATGGTAAGATGAAGTCAAAGACTTGGTTCCTCACGGACAACGAATAAAGAAAGGTACTATGCTGTTGGTGCTAGTCTTGTTTCTACATTAGAGGGTACTCACTGGACGCCATATTTGAGGGCGATGTTTATAGCGAATACTCAGAACAAACTCACATTAATAGACTGATAAGACCGGCATTTTGACGGTGAGGAGTGCACGTTGCAAAAGAGCTGTGGAAGCTCGCCTTCAGCATGCGCTCAGCAGTCGCGCCAAGCCTCACTCACAAAGCCTGGCAGTTCGACGAGGGAGCCATCAGTGCCCGGTCCCAGATTTGAAGCACGAGGATTTGATAGCACAGAGCATTTCTTGGGAACCTCGTCATGAGCGCACAGCTTTTGCAGCGGCGAGGGCCCGAAACATGGTTTTCAAACCCGACGAGAAAGAAGCGGTAGCGCGAGGAACGCGAGGAGCACGAGCGGACATTCCATCGCTCGGAAGAAGTGTTTCGGCGTCTCGCCGCGGCGGGGCGCCCGTCACGTGGCTCTTCTCTCATCCGTTGTCTGCCGTTCTACCTTTTCGATTCCGGCGGCCGCTACTCGTAGCAATCTGCCAGGCTTTGTCAGTACAGAGAATGCTATGCTCCAGCTCGCTAACACAGTTCACGAATGATTCCGAATCGCTATTAATGTGAAAATAGCATTCTCTTTCACTCCATTTATGTTTTATACTTATTGTTACCCTCTGTATAACTATGTATTATGGTTAGGCATCTGTGTCTTGTACCACCCTACAAAAATCATCCAATGAGGATTAGTAGTATTGATAAACCAAGAAGGAAATAAGCACTACAAGACCCGGCATGACGTCAGGCATAGTGACGCCGGAAAAGAACTCAATCCCAGACTGCCTTAACGTGCCGACGCTGCTCCCATCGTCTGCTCGCCACTTGGTAGGCTACAAGGTTTAGGCTACGTCTGTTCCGTGCCTGTGATCTGCATCGTCTGCCCGCTGTCACGGCCGGCTTTCGATACGATCGGCACTCCCCAATGAAGTTCCGATGCGCACGCGGATTATCACCACGACAGAAAGCAACGAACGCGTTCTGGAAGCCGGGCTTTCCGGCTTTCTCAACCCACTGCAGTGCCATTCTCGGCGTTCGTGCCTACAGCGCCTGATAAGCTCTACTTTTTAAAGCCACGCTATGACGACTCACAATAGACGACGCTCTCGACGCGGTGTCTAAAGCGTCCACCACACGCCGACTTCTTACTGGCCAGGCAAGTATTATGCTCCGAATATCACCTGTTCGACACCGATTCAGTGGACGCAGCCATGTAAATATGCCGAAGACCATAGAGTCATTATAATTAGGGTTCCGTGTTTTCTGTTTATACTGATAATCACCGAAAAATAACCCCCGAAGGGTTTTCCCGAAATCGGTAAAAACTGAAAAACACCGAATTGAAGCTTGCTTTGAAGAAGAAAAACCGCAGTTTCACAGCAGGAATCTTTAATAAATAACTTTCTTTGTGTCCAATCCAAGCACCGACCGTACTGAACTGACCGCGACGCCACTTGTTTCTTTGGAAATTGTTTTCTATGTGCCTTATTAAGTTGTAAATAACGGATAAAACGTCGTGTTTTCTAAAGCGCGCCAGATATATCTTTGCTTTTACCATATGAGCCCCGATAAACCCCGGTTGGTGGGTTTATCGGGGCTCATATGGTAAAAACCCGATTTGTGGACCGGTGTCTATTTGTGATATCACAAATAGACACCGAAAAACACCGAATTCTGGCAAAAAAATAAACACCGAAAAACAACCCCTGAATGTGAAGAAAAATAAGTACCGAAAACACGGAACCCTAATTATAATGTACGCTAGAGGTTCAACTGGCGCTAGTGTCTATGCGACTTCCTGGAGGCAAATTGAAGCAGACAGCAACCAGTCTACTTTTGCGGTGCTCCTGTGCATTCGTATGGGAAAACGCGCGTGCATTTTGTCTCTTTGACAGAAAATAACCCAGATAACTTTTGTTATTTGGGTCGTACCGAATAGTGTGTACCTTTGTTAACATTTTAAAAGTGTAATTGCTTAAGTTACAGCATTTTTATTTGCTACTGAACGATGTTGACCTTCGGTATATCTCAGGTCCAAGCCTCAGTTCCATGGCAGGTATGTAAAAACGAGAGACGATTCTAAGCAAAATAACGATCGAAATAAACCCAGAGTGTTTTCAAGGCCCGCCAACATTCCGATGGTGCTTAAATATTGCTAATATGCCCGTCCTGTCACTATATAAACATGACCCGGTCGTGCATCTTTACGAGCGGTTAAGAAACATCCGAAACGTAAAGAATGAAGCACGTGGGCTATGAAAAATATGTGTCTTTTATTATTTCTTGTGTAGGGCAGCTTTTATCAGGTTCCTGAACCCTGGCTTCGTCCTATTTTCGGAGATTTCGAGCGTGCATGTGATGTTTTGAGCGCAGAGCAAGCATCGTGCACAGATTCATGAGCAGAAATAATAAAGCGGTACTTATTTAGTGTAAATCGGACTATATTACGTGGCCTACAATTTATATTGATCGTCTGCGTGCACAAGGAGTTACTTATCCGGTGTTACTGCGTAGTTCTTGCCGTCTCTCTTGGTTTTCCACATGTCCTTTGTTCATTTGGCACGTATATCTCCCATGCCGGAAAGCGCCGACACTGTGTTCGCGCTAACAGTGTCCGAAAGTGCATATAAATACATGTACGTAGCAGTTTTAGCACCGTTATTCGTGCCACGAATTTAAAATAAAAACGCCGAAACTGACTGACTATTTCGTCTGCGTTACTAAGAAATACTTCAATCTACCTACTACATACGAATTATTCGTGATATTTGCTCTTATTCACGACTCCAATTCACTATAGGTGGCGCCGCTAGTTTTCCAAAATGGCTGTTATAGTGAGGGTCAGAGATCCGTGCCCGTGTACCAGTTGCTGAGCCTTTCTAGTCACTAGTGTGCTGGCTTCACTAAGAGATACAACATACTCCTGCTCATACGAGGAAGCTATCGTGCAATGAGCCAAGGTCACCTCTTTATTCTGAATACAAAAACGGTGATTAGCATTATATTTACGCCAGGAGGAACATTTTAAATCTTGACCGAAACCGAAACGAACCTTATATGGATTTAATTTCTCAGAATAGGCGGTAATTTAGAATTCTTTCATAACTCAACATGTGTTTCACAGCGTAATTATTGAGCTAAATAGGTTGTTCGCGAAAACAATTTTGTCACATACGCGTGTCCCATCCAGGCGTTTCAAAATATTTTGGAGAGTTCAGTGTCCCTTTAAAAACCGGATTTCTTTAAAAACCCTCCCGACGCTTCGATCGACTTACAGGGGCCGCAGTCTTTGCCTTCTTCGGGTGACGGATAGTCCTAGTACTGTCAACCCTCTGCTAATGTTCTGTTCGATATGCATGGTGGTCAGCCGCCTAGCTGGCTCCGAGGAAAACAGCCGACTCGAATCCCGGACGAGGTGCCCAATATCTTACGGATCTGGACGCAATCTCACGCAGGTATACCCGCAATCTTGCGGAGAAGGCGCCGTGTAACCGAGATTTCTGGTTGCATGTCAAAACACCTCCAGACGGTCGAAATTGGTCTTAGTCCTCCGCTGGGGCGGGCCAGATGCCTTTTCGTTGGTTTAGCACGTGAAACCCCCAAATTCGAAATTTGGCTTCGATATATCGACTTTTTCCGTCTCTACCCCGAGTGCGGTAGCCAATGTGCACAACGCGCTCTTAGAAGTGCCTTGATGTGCAGCTTTGCAAGGTTTTAATAACATCGGGAGAGCGTCAACCGGCCAGCTGATCAACGCCAGATCACGGAACGCGCTGCAGCGTTATACAAGAGAATGAGAGAGTGTATGGAAAAAGCTACGCCCACACTCGCTCATAACACTTGCACGGCTTTCATGACAAATAATGAAATTACTTTTAATCGATTAGTTTTTTTTGTAATTTTGTAATCATTGGAACAGATTTAGTAGGAAGCAATCACGAGAGAAATTTTAGTACTTTTCAAAGTACTAAAATTACACGTAACCGTTAGCGTTTTCCCCTCCTTTTCCTAATAGCGCCCCTTTGCCTGCACAAGTTTCCTACCAAAGAGTCCTCGAACCGATCGAGTCTCCGAGAGAGAAATAGGGTTTTCCTAAATCGGTAGATTAAGAAAATAAGTAGTTTATAGTACAGTGATTTTCATCCAATAATGGAAAGTACGAAGCCGGCAGAAAAATCTGTCGTTTTGAATATCTCAAGCAACCGGAGAGCAAAGGTTTTTTTATTTTTTAAGTAACGTCCAATTACCTTTTTCTTCAAGTAATCGAGTAATCTAATCAAATACTTTTTTAACCGAGACTAATTGTAATTATAATCAATTACTTTCTTTGAGTAGCGTGTACAACATTGATATAACACCGGAACGCTGCCGTGATCCGGCGCTGGCCAGCCCGCCGATCGACGCTCCCGTGATATGATTGAAAAATGGAAAGCCTTTATATTAATTTGCGATGCAATGACAAAAAGATATATTACAAATTTATTTACTCCTGTTGGCCAATGAGGAAGGCCGGCACTATCGCGTTCTAATATTACGAAATAAAAGTGGAGAACAGGCGTTCTTTTATTTCTGCTACTCCGGCCGCCTTCCCTTTAAATTGCGATACAGCTCGCGTTTCTCGCTGACTAGATTAACTATGGGAATTGCGTCACACATCGCGGCACGGAATGAACGCATGTACTTCCGATTGAGCGTCAATGATTCGCAAGCACGGCCAATGGGCATCGCCATCTTGTGTGACGCACAAGATGGCACTGCTGGTGTGCGTGGATTGTCTCATAGTTAACATGGTTGCCAGACATATGCCCAATCGAAACCTCTCCACCGTGATGGCCAGACTATAGCTTCTTAAACGCAACTGCTTGCAAACGTGCATGGAATCGCGAATGGCATCTTACGCGCATGAGCACAACATATATGGTCTAGTAAAACATGAGATATGAATTAGTAGCACGACTACAATACAATGCTCTGTTTAATTTTGAATGCGCCTACAGTCATTTACGGCTGAAGAAATGTAAGGCGACGCAATCTTGAAAAAAAGTGCACTGACAGATGCTTCTCGCACTTCGTGACGTAAAAGAAAAAAAGACGGAAAACAAAAACATGCGTTCCTATTAAAAAGGGTATTGACGCCATTTCTTTGGAATTAAGAAGGCTTCTGCAGTACTCACGATGCAACAGATTATTATGATTCGGGCGTGACAGCTGTAAGTGCTTACCTCCAAACATGTGTGACTGGTGCAAGCTTTCTTTGCCTGGGAACTCGGTGGCCTTAAAAGTTGCGTCAAGAGGAAGACCAAAACAAAAAGGCAGATGACGCAACACAACGCTTTCACCACCCTAAGCTCCGAGCTGGGCTGACTGGCCGTAGGTGGCACGGCCTTTTTCTGAAAAAAATATTAATAAAACCAAGATCATTTTTATGGTCAGTGACAGATTAAGAAATGCTGAGGGTGGTTCATTAGTGTATTCATGCTTCTTGCTTTATGCTTCGTCATTCGGCGTTTATTTAGATAATACCGCTTTCTCATTACTTCAGGGCGATAATAAGATGCTCGAGGTTCCACTGAAGCGGATTTCGAGATGGTATATTTATGTGGCAATACAATCTACCGGCTCTAAGCATCCTAAAAAAAAAAAAGAAAAGAAAACGAAATTACATTTTATGAGCGGTTGATTTCTACATTCAAGATCTAACCAAAAATCATGACACGCCCCTTTTTCTGCTTCTTGGAGCAGACACCAGAGGGCAGCGTCAGACGGCCTTTTCGAACAATAATTGCTGCAGAAATCTCCTATATATCCAAAGATTTGACGCTTTTGTCCAAAATAGGATGGATAACGCGCCTAAAAAGGGATAATAATTGTAGACAGGTTCCTCCTGTCGGGTGCTCCGATCCCAGATGACCTGATGGTAGCTCCCGACTCTGATCTCCGTCAGCAACATGACGACGTGTTGGTTAATACGCTGGTTTAATGCAGACGTATATGGTATTGCTCAGTAAGCACAAAACCGAGACGAGTCCAGCTCTTAAGTCTTTGTCTCCATCTCTCCCTTTTCCTTTTTTCGCGCCGGTTAAAAAAAACAATCTCCCTGTCTGAATCGTTTCTCTTCTTAAGCAAACGTTTTGGGATCACTTTTTTTTTCTGTGCGTGCGTGCACCTTGTATTTTTAACTATTTCCCCTTCTGAATCGCTTCTCTTCGCTCAATTTTGTTCGCAACTTGAGCTATTGGAATTTTTTTTATTTCTTACTTCTTTTTGGGGGGAAGAGACAGGCTAGAAGACGATTGTCTGCGCGCTTTTGGAAGCCTTCCCGGGGGGGGGGGGGGGGGGAGGAGTTCGATATAGCCAATCTGTTGTTCGTTATTAACAGTACTTTTTACGTGCATCCTTATTTAAATTTTCCGTGAGTTCGATATCTACAATAATTCGCTGTATGGGGGTTCGTTCCAAACAAGTTTCACTGTAGTACTTATGGCAGATAACCATGATAGGTTACAGAAACTAGCTGAAATGGAATATGTGGAGAAAAAGGGGACACCGTCGGCATGAGTTTTAGTAGTGACAAATGTGGAGTAGTTGTGTTTAAAAACAAAGAGAGGGAACCCCTGGAGATACAAGACATTGTAATAGACCCTGTAGGAAAATACAAATATCTGGAAGTTTGGCTCAGTGATGGAAGGAAATATCTAGAGGAACATGAGGAGAATATGATTAGAAAAGGGAAAAGAAATTAATATATTATAAAGTTCAAAGCACTATGTAACTATAATATATATGAAGTTGTCAGAGGTATATACAAATGAGTGATGGTACCAGGACTGTCTTTTGGCAGTGGGGTACTGTGCATAAAATCAGAGGTTCAATTAGGATTATAAATTACAACAAAGACGCGGAGGCAGATTGGCACTGACAGCACATGGTAAGGCACCAAATGAGGGAGTACAGGGGTACATGCGCTGATCGTCCTTTGAGAGCAGAGAGGTAATTAGTGAGTTGAGGTTTGAATAAAGGTTCACCGAAATAGATGATACGCGGTGGGCACGGAAGGTATTCAAGTATTAATACATGAAGTGTTTGAGCACAAAATGTCCAAACTAAACCCGAGAGCTTACATTTAAATGCCTACACACTAGTTATGGGGCTGAGCAGACTACTTCAATGGAAAAAGTAGTGAAAGAGGCAAAAAAAAAAACTATGGAAAGTAAGAATGCCGGAAAAATCAGCTCTATCAATGTACATGACACAAAAAACAGGACATAAGAAAGGAAAATGTGTTTGACAATTAACTGGAAATATATGTAGGGTTCGAGGCAAGAACGGGAGTTTTTAAGACGAGGACGTGTACGTGGCATGTACACGACGTCATTTCCGATGACCTCCAGAGAAAAGGGGAAGAAGGAGCTCTCCTCTTATCAGGATCCTCCTTTGTGCCTCCCGGATTTGCACAGACGTCGCTATTCTCCTCCCCAGAAGATTATAGAAGATTAACCTGTCACTCAAAATTCTTACAAAAGCAGCTTCCCTCTCCTCCTTTTACATGGTGTTCAAAAGTATGCGATGTGACGTCAGTGCAAGGAGCCTATAGGGCTAAATTTTAGGAAACAGGCACATTATGTGTCGCCTGCCATAATGAGAGTGAGACACTAGAGCACTAGGCATTGAATGGCACGGGGCTTCCTATGCCCTCCCTGAAGGGGTAACAGATTTGGCCATGGCCCTGGGTTTCGCTGGCGACGATGGAAAGATGGAGGAGAAAAGGATTACAGTCACAAAGAGGCGATTAGAAGATTGGTGGAAATCATCTAGGGAAAATTAAATGATGGACAACTAACTAGCACGGCTGGGGACAGGCGGGACAAAGGAAAATTGGGACTCCCTCCCACATGGCTCCGGCCCAAAGTCTCAACCCTGTCCCCCAGTGGGTCCGGTGCTGGGGTAACGCCGACAACGTTTGACCAGAGGAAAATTGGCGACCCCCTCGCCGAGGGGAAAAGGCGGGGGTGATGTTTTTAGGGTTTTTTTCCCGGATCCCCCACAGGTCTTCCTGGTGATATCCCACACTGCCTGGGGTTATTTAGGGGTAGAAAATTGGCTTAGAAGGGCGGGAGGAATCATATGTTGGTATTTTTAGACGTAGGCTAGGTGGCGCAAGCTACCGCCCGTTAGAAAGGGTACACCTTTCCATTCATCCATCCGACAAAGTGGGGTCAGCAAAAAGCACGGACGGGACAAGATTCAATACTTCCATGTTTATTTTATAACCTTCCGTTCTGAAATAGACGTGGCTCTAGCGTTACGACAAACGTTAGTACCGGAGCCATTTTTAATGCCAGCAAACTCGCACAACGTTCATTTATTTTATTTATTTACTTGCAACCTTCCGGCTTCCTAGATGTTCGGAGAACAAGATCGCTGTTTTATTGCTGAGGGAGTTCGGTGGAGGCATGCGGTAAGCACGCACGGCGTGGTTATCCCATATCAGGAGCATACCTCGGCAAACCTCACTCATGAGGGCTTTCACTCACCCTCACTCACACTCATCCTCACCGGTGGGGTGAGGGTGAGTGAGTCTCCGAACCGAGAGAATTCATGAGTGTGAGGGTGAGTGAGGACCGTGAGGTCGTGAGGGGTGTGAGGGCCGTGAGGGCTGTGTGGATCGTTAGAGCGAAAGTGCTTAAAGTGATACTACAACGAAATTTCGGCGCTCATTTTTTGGTCTATATGTGTTCAAAAGAGCGGTATCACATGGAACATACCAATATCTTGCTAAAAATGCATCGAAAAGGAATTTTAAAAGGAATTAAACGATTAGCAAAGAGCACCTGGTGGATGTCGCTAACGCCTCGTTTGTAATGCTCGTCTAGGAACCTTGACAGCTAGTGACGGAGGTCGTCTCGCCTCCGGCCACGACGAGAGAAGGGGGAAGGAGGAACTCCCTCTTCCCGAGAATCCCTTTTGTGTGTTGCAGAAGTCGCTATTGTCCGCCTACAAGATTATAGAAGATTAACCCGTCACTCAAAATTCGTACAAAAGCAGCCGCTTCGGTGGCTGGAACGACAAGGCCATGCTCTCGACGTCAGCCTCGCCGTAGCTTTGCTCGTCTTGAGACGACCTATGTCACGATTGCGCTGGGCCTTCTCTGAGCGCTTGCCAGAGTGGGCCGTTTATAACAGAAAATACAGCCACCAGGATCAAAATACAAACGTGTGATTGTCATTTACGGATATTGTGGATCATATTCAACCTATATTTGAGCACGACGGGGATATTTCAAATTTCGTTGAAGTATCCCTTTAAGGGTGTGAGGGCTGTGAGCAATGATGATCTCTATTATAGGGGGCTGGATGGCGCATTCAGCGAACAGGTATGAAGCCACCGGAAGTAAGCGGCTTGTCCCGGAAGTGAGCGCTTGGCAGGCTTTGTAACCCTTCCGAGTGCTGGTTCGAAAAGCGTCGAGGGCGCTGGATTTTCGCTTGTCACCTCAAGAGAACCTGCTTGTTGCACAGTAAGAGCGCATGCAGACCCGAGAAGTATCATGAGAAGCCATTCAATGTAAACATTTTGAGATTCTAGTTGATCAAGTGTGCATATGTCCCAAGTTCAAATGCCTCATTTTCGAGATTTAATTCGGAGCATGATTATTAAATCCCACTCAAAGACAGCGGAAAGTTCGGACCAAAACATCGACTGAATGCACTAGAAAGCCCAGCAGACGCCCGACTTCCAGGACAAGCATCAAACTTCCGATGGCTTCACTGGCACCCTGCTTGGAGAGCGGCCAGAGATCAGTTGCTGTGAGGACCGTGAGTGCGTGAGGGGTGTGAGTGCGTGAGGGGCGTGAGGGCTGTGAAAACCGTGAGGGCGTGAGGGGTATGAGTGCGTGAGGTGTGTGAGGGCCGTGAGGGGTGTGAGAACCGTGAGTGCGTGAGGGGTGTGAGTGCGTGAGGGGGCTTGAGGGCTGTGAAAACCGTGAGGGCGTGAGGGAAATGAGTGCGTGAGGGGTGTGAGGGCCATGAGGATCGTGAGTGCGTGAGGGGTATGAGTGCGTGAGAGCCGTGAGGGCGGTGAGTGCATGAGGGCCGTGAGGTTTAGTGACGGTGAGTGAGGGTTAGTGAAGGGCTGAAGGTGAGTGTGACATGAGGATGAGGGTGAGTGAGGGGCTGAGGGTGAGTGTAACTGTGAGGGTGAGTGAAGGGCTTAGGTGAGTGTGGCTGTGAGGGTGAATGGGGGCGACCTGAAATGCCGACCTCTGATCAGGAGTAGCGATCGCTTCGATCAAGCCATCTCATTTGACACGCTGACACATAGTCAAGAGGAAATGCAGTTAGATAAAAACGAAACTCTTGAAAATGCTCGGACGAAGTGCTTTATCTCACTTTACAAGCGAACAATTAATTTTCTTCGTAAACGCAGGCAAGGATGGCATTCTCGTATACGCTCGCTTATCAGAACACTCCAAGAAAAGCCCCTCAGCTGCGAATTACAAGTTATCGTTGCGCACTGTTAAAATACCAAGAGGCGTAAACTTGATCTGAAAATTGCAAAATTCAGGAAAGCGTAAATTGCGCGACGCACCGATCGTCCGCGAAGCGTTTGACGGACTGGTGACGCGGCGCGTATGGAGGAGAATAGACACGGTAGCCGGGAACTAACTTCATATGGCTCTAGAATAAGCACGACACAGCCCAAATGCTCTAGCGGATTACTCAAAAAACAATGAAACAGTCATACGTTAGAGGAAACCGAGAGCTGAGCCTACAGGCATAGGTCCGCGGCGTCAGTTGGGCTCGAAGATGGCGAAACGGCGTGGCCATGACGTTCGCGTGGTGTCAGTGACGTAGTTGACGAGCTGTCAACGAGAGTTACTCAAACAGAGGGACGAGAAAGAAAAGGGAAAGGGCTACCGGCGCTTTCCCCCTTGCTGGATGCGGTAGAAAGTGTAAAGGTCCCTGATGAGAGGCTTCGCCGGTGTTGGGTGTATGCATTGCCCAACTTCGTTCGCGCTTTCTTCTCTGTTTTACACTCCCAAACTTAATTAGAGCCACGGGCTTGGATGGCGACAATCCCCGGTCATCGGAACACCATTGCTCGGTTATAAGGTGCACGAATAACGACAGAAAGCGTTGAATACTGTCCGAGGACCGATGTAGCTTGCATGGAATCCGGCAAGGCGAGTGCGGCTGCAACGTCTTTAAGCTCCATCACTTTCCACATGACCCCGATCTCCGGCGGCAGTGGGTTGCGTCTGCAAACCGAAAAGATTTTTCCCCAACGCCATCCTCTCGACTGTGCTCAGAACATTTTGTGAATGGAGCGCGCACCGAATGCTGTAACATCGATGAACATGGGGTAGGCTCGCAAGGTGCGTGCAAGTTTTCTCGTGATAATTGCTGTTTCAGCTTGTAACTTTTTGTAACTGATTTTGTCTTAATATTGATATTTTGAAGTGGTGACACTGACTCGATTTTATCATCTACAACACTTAGTTGAAGGCTCATTTCCGCCGCCGGGTGTGGCTGGAAAGTTTCGAAAAGTTAGTTTTATAGGATTTCCTGAATCGCGATCTCCTGCGCGATACCAGAGAGCCGTGAACCTATGTTGACCGTCACAACGCGACTAGATTCTTCTTATTTTCAAAATTAGTACATAATGTAGCTGGAAAGAAACCTTCAGTTTCTGTTGCTGAAAGTTGAAACATGCTCATGCATCGATTTCGAATCGTTGAATCATTGATCGACTCGCTCCGGCAATAGGCCCATCTCGACTTCGCTGTTTTCAGTTCTTGACAAAAGACACACTCGTCGACACGGGATCCTCAAATAAAACGTTTATAAACATCTTCAAGCCGGAGTGAGCTGCCTTTGATTGATTCCAAGCAACGTTTATAAACGTTTTATTTGAGGATCCCGTGTCGACGACTGTGTCTTTTGCCGAGAACTGAAAACAGCGAAGTCGAGATGGGCCTATTGCCGGAGTGAGTCGATCAGTGATTCAACGATTCGCAATCGATGCTTGATGCAAATATTGTATTTCCCTCCTGAGACAACAAACCTACAGCTTTACCTGCTTTAACCGCCAAGCTGTCTGGTCGCTTCGAGGAATGTGAACTACTCTGAAAAGTCAAGTTATTTCAACAGCATGTAGTTGACTGATATTTGCTTTTATGTTACGATTGTAATTTTTGCAGACTTTCAGCGCAGTCTTATTTTACGCTGCCACATACACCCACAGGCACACAGACGCACGCACACACACGCACCACAAACACCTGACTTGCATTTTACACTTTCTTAAATTCTATACACTAAAACACTTAAATAATATATTATTTTTTTACGTCAAAACTGTTCGAAGTTTACCAGCATCAGTTGTGGCTTCGATTTCTTTTCGAGATTTCCGAGACCACTCCTCAAATTACGCTTTGAAAACTGCACATGGAATAACGTATATTTGTCCTAATTTGGCAAAATAAAAACATTTTTTTTCCGGACATGTGATATTGACTTTTTAATTACATATTTCTTTTATGTACGATGCCTCATCATAAATATGCGTCACAAGCACCGACGCATCACTTCTCTAACTCGCCATCAAATTTTTTTTTCTGTAACCTACTTTTGCTGTTACTTTGTTGTATTTTGGAAATTTCGTGTATTTTTTCTGCTTTTCACTCTCTTCTGTAACACCCTGCTAGCATCGCTCAGAGATAAGAGGCGACCTTAGTTACCATAAATTCTTCAGTTACAGCCCCCGGGGAGGTACGACTGTTCTAATTAAAATTTGACAAGAACACAGCAGGGAAAATCTCAAATTTGATGGGTGAAACGTATGCTGCAGAAGGAACCCGCTAAGGCACGAGACCATCAGAATGGTATAGTCAGTTACAGGTTAAGAAAATTTGGCGAGGTAAAGGAGGCTGGGGAGGAGGAAGCAGACGGAATGCTAGAGAGGAAAGGAGGAAACCTTCGCCTCTGTCCACCGTCTGCTTCCTCCTCCCCAGCCCTCCTTTCTTTCGAAAACTTGTCTTAACCTGTAACTGACTATAGCTCATATGACGCCAGTGCAAGTCGTCTATTTTGTGCGAAGCAAATTCGGTCCTTGCTTTTTGCAGTTTCAATACTATCTCACCTCAGTTTCTTCAGATTTGGAGTGCGTCTAGATTGTCTAGACTGTAAACGTTCCACACGCACAGTAGTGAGTCAACCAAGAAAAACCAAGATTAAAAAAAATATAGATCTGCGAGGGAAAAAAGTACCTTCAGTGGTTTTTGGAGGATCCCTAGGTTCCTTGAAGTTGCCCACTCTTGATTCGCTTATTTCCCTATTTTCCACGGTTGGGGTTCTCCTCTCCATCCTGTGAATGTTGAGTCGTAGAACGAAGGCCGCAGGCAGCACTGCCCTTAAATCTTCTTCGTCTTTGTTCTTACCGAAAGTCACTTTTGGCACTTACCCAAGGAAGGAAGCAATGCGGTGCATCACTGCGCTAGGCGCATGCCTCGTGCGACCCCTGGACGAAAATGACGGTGATGAACCTTGGCTACGGTGAACTAGAACTAGAACTAGAACTAGAACTAGAATATATGTGTAGCGAAAAAAGCGTGCGCGGCGCCCCATTGGCCTTGTGAAGCTAAAAGTGTTGACTGTCGCGAGTGGTGCTGTTGTCAAAATCAGGACATGGCATATGATATTTATATGTATTTATACTTTGAGCTCATGAGAGCGTACGTTTTCGGGTGGATTCTGGTGTGTTTATGGTCGTTTTCGCCATTTGTTTTCGTTAATGTGAAGTGCTCGGCATTGTGATTATTAAAAAAAGGGAGATTAGTCATTAGTTGATTATAGCAACTTTACTAGAACTAGCTCAGTTTCACAGCTCCCCTGGAAACGTGGGCTCCACGGCAGTCGCGAGAACTAGTGTCGCTGCAGTCGAGAATTGGTTCCGGTTCCTCGAGCCGCTCTGCTGAATCATAGGCTGAGTATGCCATGGACGCTGACTTCGCTCCTCTTGTTCTACTTCGTTTGCTTGTTTTGCGCTGTCTTCGCGTTTCATTTCGTCTTGCGAGCTCTTTGAATTATGTGTTCTGTGTTGCCTCGTTTCAACTCTAATAGGGCGTGCTATGCCGACTTTTTTTGCGCGAGGTGCAAGAGCGGTTGACGCAGCGATGCCTCAACCAACGTTTTATAGATTAGGTTAGCGTCAACTCAGCACCATGTTTGGGGGGCCGCCGAGAGACCCTACTGACTGCAAAAGGGTGGGAAGGAGCTCCGCACAGAAAAGACAGGAAACTTATTGCAAAGTGTAAAGTTTGTGACGTGCACTTCGAAGACGAAGATGTCATCAAGCACTACCGTCACGTTATTGGCGGTATTCACACGATGGGGAAATTCGCGCAGGGATGTGCTTCCCATCGACAACAGGCACAATTAATCTCTTCCTCAGGTTCGTCCTTCACTCCAACAAAGTGCCGGGTGGACGGGGTGAAAGGGATGTCATCGTTGGCAGTCCATTTCACCGGTTTCCGCACTTGACACCACCGCAGACGAATTTAGCGAGCTCTAAATTTGGCAGCAAATAGTTTAACGAGAAAGTAATATTGCAAACAAACTGCTGCCCAACCAGGATGTTTGTTCCACCCGAGCCTCCCTCCGTCCCTCCGCTGAGTAGCTGACGTCATAGCGCCGCATCGCAAAAGCTTAACGTTTTCGTCACGAGATGCGCTCGCCGGTGAGAAATCCCCGGGATTTTTCCGCTCGTGTGAACACCCCTTGAGTTCAGAAGCCACACCACTCATTCTCTTTTTGTTGTTGTTGTTGATGGAATAAAAGAGAAACCAGAGAAATTGACCGGAAGGTCTCTCCTGACTGGCAACTCTTATAAAGGTGGGACAGAAGGGTAAAAAGTAGTGAAGAGGAGTTAAAGGCACAAAGAAAAAGGCAACATAAACTTATTTTACGTTAGAGTTTGTTGATGAGACCTGTCGTGGTCAGGAATCGCAGAAGGGACATCGTCGAAAGTGTGGCGGTGGCTTCGTTTCTCCACGGTCCCAGTATTTTTTCGAGGGTGAGGTCTTCTTGAGGGGATAACTTAATTTCCATTCTTAGTTGTGTCCGTTCAGTTTTCATAGTCGGGACAGTCCAGCATAATGTGAATCAAATATTCCGGCGTGTTGCAGTTAGCGCAGTCTGGCGAATTAAGTCTTCCATTGAGGAACAAATAGTTGTTTGTACAACTTTTAGGCGTGTTCGATGTAGCACAGCTTGGCGCCGACAGGTGAGAACTCGAGGTACGTGAAATATTAGGTGCGGGTCGATAGTGCGTTGCCGTGTCCCTTGATCGGTGGCGTCGTCCCACAGGCGTTTGTTTATGGTCTTTCCCAGGATGTTCACTGTTTCTATATCTGACCTTGTATATGGGGCTTGTACCTCGTTGATGGAGTTACGGAAATCTGATGCTACAGCGTCGGCTAATTCGTTTCCTGTGGACGCCACAATGACTTGGTATCCACTAGAGACATACCGAATGGTCGTTCCGTATTGCGTCCCAGTGCAGTTTGAGGATGTATATTGTCATGAATACAATTGATGAGGCGATAATAACTTCAGAAGAAACTAAATGTTTAATCGGGGCGAACTTGCGCCCAAAAATAAAAAAGTCACAGCATATCCACGTGGTGAATGATGATGAGTGGGCGAAGCTCCGGAGTGAATCGTCGGTAAACCAGCGATTCTTCCGTTAATTCGCCCACTCATCGCCATGTAAAGACGTGAGAAACACTGTGTGTGTGTGTATACAAACCACAATCTATCACACACACCACAGCTATGGCCGAACGAAACGTCTAGAAAGTCTCGCTTAAACCGCGCGTCGGCACCTTCGGGCTGAGCTCGCCTGATGCGTTTTGCAGACGCCTCACGAGCTCTCGCTGCATCGGGGTCTGCCTGCCGATACGCGCGCTTTCTTGCCGCTTCCCGTTCCCTGACGTTCTGCAGATCCTCTTGGCGCCGCTGCCGTGCCGCTTCGGCTTCCCGCTCTCGTACGGCCGGATCTTGGCGACGCTGCCGTGCCGCTTCGGCTTCCCACTCTCGTACGGCCGGATCTTGGCGGCGTCGCCGAGCAGACTGACGACGCGATTCGGCTTCCCGCTCTCGCACGGCCGGATCTTGGCGGCGTCGACGCGCAGCCTGACGACATGCTTCGGCCTCTCGCTCTCGCACGGCTGGATTCTGTCTGCGAGCGCGCGCTGCCGCCGCCTTGCGCGCTCTCCGCTCCGCAACATGAGCTAAGCGCCATCTGTCATCTCTACATAAAGTTAATTCCGGAACACGCCATCTCTTGAGCCATTCATAAACTAAACTTGAAGTGGCTACATACAGAGGAGGGACAGACCCACGGCTTAAGGAGCTTCGCCCCTAAAAGGGAACAGAAGAAAGCAGAGCGTCGCAGGCGTTGAAGTCGGGTGACAGCAGAGTCGAACGCTGGGGCGAAAACTGACTCCGGCTTGCAACGCGGAGCCCCTTTGTACACGGGTGGACTTCTGGAACAATGAATGTAGAAGTTTCGGCGTGGAGAACATTCTAACCTCGATTTAGCAACACGGTTCTCGAATTTACCAGAACATCACATAGAGTCGACAAAAATGCGAAACCGCGGCCAGGAATCGAACCCTGGCTTCCTGCGTGGAAGGAGAGCGCGATAACCGTTAGGCCACGGCCGCGCTGCCTACTTGGCCAGCTGCGCGCGCGGCAATATTAATATACTTCGTTTCAGCTTGGGTCCAGACGCAGCCGATGCTACAAGCGCGAGCTGCGGGCTTTCAGCGTCCCTGCCAAGCACACGCGCGCTCGTGCAGTGCAAGCACTGCTCGGGGCCACATGCTCGCGCTCGTAGCATCGGCTGCGTCTGGACCCAAGCTGAAACGAAGTATAGTTGCCTGTTTGGGTTCTTCAGGCCTTGGAAATGGAGGGATTGAAGGATGATCTAGAGCAGGGGTCTCCAAACCCCGGCCCGCGGGCCAAATCCGGCCCGCGGAGGTCTTACCACCGGCCCGTGACTGACCGTGGTCCTTCCAATGAAGCCCGTCCCGTGGCCCTCTTCCAGCAAGTCCGCTGTTGCCGGCGCCCAAAGTGAAGAAGCGGCGCCACGCACCAACCGCGCCACCACAAAGAACGAAAAGAGACTGCCTGTTGTAACGCAGGTCCTCTCGCCATATTATTCATTGGACATCGAAATCACCAGCAACACTATTCCTTAGTCCCCTGATTCATATCTAACTAATCGTATGCTGCAATAGACCTATTTGCTGTATTACCCAAGCATCAAGGAGAATGCAGGGATTGGTGTTCCACGCGCCGCACGTGCTGGCGTCAAGAGTATTAACTTTTCTAAAGCAAATACCTAAAACAAATGGCATCTTGCACGCGCGTTCGGCAACGCTTTATTTTGGTTATTTACTTCGAATCTTTTATACGGGGAAGGCGTGCGCGTGCGGCGCGTGGAACACCAATCCCTGCATTCTCCTTGATGCTTGGGTAATACAGCAAATGGTCTATTCCTTTCTGTTGCAGCGTATATTTTATGACAGCATAATATATGACTATTGCATATTGTCAGCATCAGTTCTACCATTCTGATTAGTGTTGGGCCCTTTGTGAACATGCCAAAGTTCCTACGCACTTCGATTGATGAGTTTTATTTGTCCCAATGATTGTGCAATCTCTTCTTAGCTAAATGACATTTTAATATAAAGTACATGTATTCATGATTGTCTTAGATTCTTTTTTCATGGCTTCTCTAAACAATTTTGTATTTAAATGATTATATATGATATTTGTTTGCTGTTCCATTATTTGTATTTACTTATTTATTTCCCGGCCCTCGAGACCACGACAAATCCCCGATCCGGCCCCTTAGCCAAAAAGTTTGGAGACCCCTGATCTAGAGTCCGTGACTATTGTCCAAGAACGAGGGGGAATTGCCTGAATGAGTCTTAACGCTTCGCGAATAGCTACTAGCTCAGCAGCTCTCAAGGGCACCCTATGAGAAAGTTTATAACCAATTTTAAGTAAAAGTCCTGGACTAGCTATACCAATGGAGGAGTGGTTAAATGTTTTGGACGCGTCGGTGTAAATATGACGCGTAGAGCAGGGCTCAGTGATGTATGTAATATAGGGACGGTTGTCGTGGGACGACTGCGAAGAGCATTGATTTCTTGGCAAATTCCCGGAATAGTACTGTAGATTTTGATTTGAGGTAGTGTCCATGGTAGAATGGAGAGTAACTTATATGACATTGAAAAGATCTGGAGAAAACGTGCTTTTGATCAAGAATCACTCGGACACTACGGCTAAAAGAGCATATTTCGGAGATGTCCGCTAGATGGTGGGTCTTATGGCGTGCCAGATGTCCCATATGATTCCGGAGCGTCTCCTGGGTGCGAAGAGATATTATGGAAAGACTGCGGGATTCTGCTATTGTGTCTGTAGTGGATGTGTATCTTGGAACGCCAAGACATACTCTGAGTGCCTGCGCTTCAAGTGACTGAAGCTTTTTGATGTTAGTAGGACTGAGGCCATGCAGTAGAGGAAGGCAGTAACGATGAACGCCAACAAACAAGCTGCTATACAGGCAGAGAAGTGCACTTGTTGTAGCTCTCCGCTCATTCCCTAACTTTGGCAGGTTTTCTTTCTTTCTTTCTTTCTTTTTCACGCCACTTTTTTCCGCGTGCTCAAATTTTTCCTTTGTGATCTCTGGGTGTGGCTAAAGCCCCTCTATCCTGCGAAAAGTGGCGCCATTCATTGTTGTGGAAATGCTCGAGACACGTGCCGCGCGCCACTTCTGGGAAGAACATGGCGTCTGAAATCATGCTCAGTGCTGCGCTGTGCCGCCATGATCTTCTCTAATGCCACTAAATAAGCTACGCTTATTCAGTGCCGCTCATTTAGTGGAGCAATACGTA